>ML783934.1:1192299-1244645 GCA_009831015.1 Picea engelmannii | reverse complement strand
AGACACTTGCAGACTTGGAGGTAAAATACACTGCACCAATCCCAATTCATTGTGATAACACTAGTGCCATCAGTGTGTCTAAAAATCCTATCTCCCACTCCAAGACCAAGCATATTCCCATAAAATATCATTTTTTGAGAGAGTAGGTCACCAATTATATTGTTCAGGTCCATTACATTCCCACTACAGAACAAATTGCAGACATCTTTACTAAACCCCTAGCCAAGACACCATTTGAATATCTCAGTCAGAAGCTAGGTGTCATCCCGTATCACATCTAAGAGAGTCCATCTTGTTAGGGGGAGTCCTGTATTGGTTGCATATCTAATATCTCCTAAAATTAATGCAACAACTCAGGGGGATCATGTTTTCTTTGACATTGATGTCAAAGGGGGAGAAAAGAACAGGGGTGCCTTTGTTGCCATCAATGCCAAAGGGGGAGATTGTTGGAAGGTTTACAGTTGGGAGTAATCTTGTCATTGATGGAAATATCAACGATGACAAAGATCAACAATGACAAATATCAACGATGGCAAAGAACAACGATGGCAAGAATAGTGAAATCGCGAAGCAGCGAAATTGCGCAGCAGTGAAATCGCGAGAAGATATGGGTCGTAGGATCTAGGGTATCTACGAAGGCTCAATAGCCGTTAGATATGGTGAATCAGCAAGGTGGATAAGCCCAAGAGTCATCCAACTCTCCTTCACATCTTTGGACGCGTCCTCTTGATAGGCGAGACTCCGAGATGGAGCTTTGTGGTGCTCTGACCTCTTGATCACGTGTCCTCAGAGGTTCAAGTGGGTGCTTGAATACAAGGAGTTGGTGATTCCTTCTAGTTGTTGCTAGAGAAACCAGGGAGTTGGTGCTTCCTTCTAGTGGGTGCTAGAGAAAAACAGAGAGTTGGTTCTTTCAGCAAGTTGCAGCTTGCAAAACAGAGGTTGTAGCCTCACAATGAGTTGGTGCTCATATGTATGATAATGTAAAGAATGTAAATAATACTTATCATATAAATAAGAAGAGGTTTTTACCCTGTATGGGTTTCCTTGGGAAATATCTATTTCTGTGTTTCTCATATATGTGAATGATGTTGAATGTGCCATTGTTCATTTCCCTACATTATTGTGATCATCATTGAGTGCCTTGTAAATATTTTAAAGAAGCATAATTGTTTAAGCACGGTAACAACTGATTCACCCCCCCTCTCAGTTGTCCAACAACATTGACATCATCATAAATGTAAATGCCATAATTATTTGAAGGGCCATAACTTTTTTCCCAGAGTTCAGTTACAGTCGTTAGAAAGTTCTTAAGGAACAGAATGGAGTTTGATCTTGGGATTGGATTTTGTACTATCCCCAATTCCTTCTAGGATAGTATATTATATTTTTAAGTTGTGTTTTTGTCAATTACTTTTCATACAATGTCTTGGGCTGATTAACAACATTTTACAAACAATTTGTGTGAATTCTCACAATGGAAAATTTTTCAAACATATTGAATTCATCCAAATTACTCATGAAGTAGAAAGAAAATATAGTGATTTTTTATTATGGATGGAAGCTCCAACACTAATACAATATTTATTGGTTGTTATAATAGCTACAAAACACTAATGAAACACACACAAAATCAAACCAAAACCTGTAACCATGCCAATGCCTCATCTAGAAGATAATATTGAGTTTCTCCAAGGGAAAATCATATGTCTAAGTGTTAATATATGTCCTACGACCTCTAGAACCCCATGAATATGTAATGTTTCCTCATGACCCTCCTCCTAAACCTACAACTCAAAAAATGGGCTCATTTCCCTCTCCTTGAACCCCTGCGACTCAAACAAATGGGATAAACCCGTCTCCAAATCCCCACACCTCAGCAAAAGGGGCCTGTGAACCTCCTATAACTCATGTGACCTGCTGAAAAGGACTCACAACATGATCCAAGCCTCATGGATTCCTCACAATGACTCCACATCAAAAAAAAGAGAGGGATCAACCCTCTAATAAATCCCAGCCAACCTCCTAGTTCCATGAACCTGCAAAGAAAGATGAATCGACCCTCAAGGAAGCTCCAAAAATATCCTAAATATATTACTGCAACTTATAAAATGAAGAAGAACCAACAATATGAAGCTCTAATGGAAATCATGGATGGATCCCCCTCTTGTATAGTAAGGGTGGATGTTGCACCATCGAAACCATACCAACAATGGAAGGGATTTTCCAAAACCCCAATGAAAATATTGGCTCCAAGAGCACTCTAACTAAGAGGTCAAATAATAATTCCAAAGTGACGTGCTACCCCTCCTTTTATTCCTCTTCCAAGCCTTCTAGATCTTTCTCCTTTTTGACTGAATCAAACATGACCCTTATTCCATCTTTAATATTTTCTTAAGCATTAAAAGTCTCTTTTAATGTTTACGTAATTAATATTTTACCCTTTTTATTAATTTCAATTTAGAACATGACATATCCTAACTAAGTGACATTAAATAAACCCCCTTGAATCCTTTTTATTTGCTAACTATAGCTTACGTGAGTTTTATAGGCTACTAAGTCATCCTCCATCTCGATCAAGTGGAAGGGGATGTCACAGTCTTCCCTTCTTGATATTGTTTGTCCCCAAGCAACTCTAAACTAGGATGTTGTAAGATCTTCTCTCCCTCCCTAGTGGCATCCTCTGCGGGAAAACATCTTCATATTGTCAGGTACTCTCAAATGAATATGCCCCTAAACCTCCTCTCTCTGACATCAATAATCATCTCTAGAGTCAGAACCAACTAACCCTCCTTATCCAGTGGAGGAAGATCTATTGAAGTGGTGACCTACTATCCCAACGCCTTCTTGAGGCAAGATACATGGAATATGTTATGGATCCCACTATCCTCTAGAAAATCCAACTCATTTTCCACCTTTCTCACTCTCCTGATCACCCTATATGGCCCATAGAATCAATGATTCAACTTCTATGCATCACTCTTCTTTAATGAGGACTGTCTATAAGGATGAAACCTAAGAAAGACTAGATCCCCAATCTCAAAGATGCACTCATCCTTGTGCCTATTTTCATACATATTTTACTGATTCCGGGTGACTTGTAGATTCTCCTTCATGAATCTCAATATGTCTTTTCTATCTTGCAAACAATATTTGGCCTTGGGGGTCCTTATCTCCCCGAATTCCAAATCTATGAATGATGGAGCAACGTATCCATACGATGCTATGAATGGACACAACTCGATATACATGTGATAAGTGGTATTGTAGCAATGCTCCCCAATATGAAACCACTTTATCCAAGCCCTATGTTATCTTGATACATAGTTCTGTAGGTATCCCTCAATCCATTCGTTCACTATATTTGTCTTCCCATTTGTATGAGGGTGATAGTTGGTACTAGGTGTCAACTCTATCCATGATAACCTAAACAAATCCTACTAGAATTCGTCAAGAAACCTGTTGTCTCGGTCATTGACTATGTATCTCAGAAGACCATGCAGTCTAAACACCTCCTTGAAGAACATGTCCTCCACCTAATATGCACTATACTATGAAGTAATGGTAAACAAGTGCACATACTTGGTCAATATTTCAACCACTACATAAATATAATCCCTACCCTATACCTTCGACAACCCTATAATGAAGTCCATGGAAATGCTCTCCCATTTCTGCTCTAGAATAGATAATGGCTGTAGTAGGCCTATAGGATGTGTAATATCCGACTTGTTCTGCTGACAATTAATGCACTCCCTCACATACTGTAGTACATCCTCCTTGAGACACTTCTAAGAGAATATCTCCTTCACCTTACTGTAAGTATTAAATTACCTCGGGTTCCTGTCAATGGTGCATCATGCACGACTTTCAGGATCTTATACTTGAGTGTGGACTTAGGGAGAAGGTAGATCTTATACTTGTAGTATATGATGTCATCCACTACCCTGTACCTGTCATCTTGGACAATGCCTTCCATAATCTTAGAAGATAAATTACTCTTGGAATAATCTACCAAGAGAATGGAATTTCAATATGCTGATATTTCTGTCATGGAAAAGGTTGCAGTTCTCCTGGAAAGGGCATCAACAACTACATTATTCTTTCCTTTCACATACTCAATGTAGAAGTCATATTCTTGTACCTTCCTCCCCCATTTCTACAACCTCTCGCTCAAGTCCTTCTTCTCCAATAAGTACCTCAAGATTTTGTGGTCGGTCCTTACCACAAAGTGTCGTCCAACACGGTACTATCTAAACTTTACCAATGCATGCATGATATCCAACATCTCCTTATCGTAAATGGGGTAGAGCCTTTTTGGCTCTCTCAGATTCACAAAGTGCATGTATTAGTTTCATAACCTAAAGAACCCCCACAACTTTATAAGTAATCTGGGTGTGGGCCATTGTAAGATCACCTAGATCTTCTCCTGATGAACCTTTACCCCCTCAACACTGCTCACATGCCCTAGATAGATAATCTTTGTCATCCAAATATCATTCTTTTCCTCTTTGTCAAATAGTCATTGTCCTCCATGATGCTAAGAATATCGTCAACATGCCTTACGTGATCCTCCCAAGTCATGTGGTAGATCAATAGATCATCAAATAAAACTAATAAGAATTTCCTGAATTTCTTGTTGAAGATACAATTCATACACGACTAAAATGTGGTTGGTGCATTAGTCAACCCGAAAGGCATGAATAGGAACTGATAGTGCTCGTAGTGACATATGAATGTTGTTTTTTCGATGTCCTCCTCTCTAATCTGGATCTAATGGTACCCTTATCGAAGATCAATCTTAGAGAAGTATACCTCCCAATGAAACTCATCTATCAACTCATTAATCCTGGGTATCAGGTACTGGTTCTTGATGGTCTTGTTTTTAAACACCATGTAGTCGATGCACATCCTCATCATGCCATCCTTCTTCTTCAACAATACCATGGAAGAAGCGAAGCAACTAGAGCTAGGCTTGATGTGTGCCATCTCCAAAAAATATTGTATGGCCTTCTCTATCTCATCTTTAAAATTCTTTGGATTCCTATATGGTGTGGTGATCACATGATTTACCCCCTCCTCTAACTCAATGACAATCTCAAATCCCCTATCAGGTGGTCTCCCTACTGGTAGCGGCCTAAACACTTTACCATTCTTCCCAAGTAGCTCCTGTATTTCCACATGATAGTGTTGGAGATCCTAGGATGGATTCTGCATGGTGATCAAGAACTCCATTGCACAAGTCACGTCACAATGTCTAAATATGGCCTCATGCATTTTTTCAACATAATACCGGGAGATCCTATCGATATGCCTCTCAAAATAACTCGCTAACCCCTTATTTCTATGAAGTCCATCCTCATTATCTGATAATTCATTTTTAAATCTCCAAGTGACTGCAACCACTGGAATCCTAACACCACATTGGTCTCCACCAAGTCCACTACATAAAAATCATCGGTCAACGTATAGTTTCCCAATGTCACATCCAATCCTATGATCCTCTAAGTACAAGTCATTTTGTACCCATATGATACTACCATGTTGAACCCCTCAAATTCCTCGGTGGGAATGTGTCTCCTAGAGACAAGAGCTGCATCGATGAAGTTGTGGGTGGCCCCACCATCGATTAATGTTGTAACTCTCTACCCCTGCAAAATCCTTCTCATCCTGAATGTATAATACCTGGGGACTCCTGAAAGTGTGGAAATGGTCACCCTTTTGACACCCTCATAATCTGAAGCTGTGGAAACTCATCACTGCTTTGTCCACTGCCCTATACATGGGTTGTCTAATCATCACCATCCTCCTCCTCATCAGAAAATAACCTCAATATAATGTACCTTAACTTTTCCCATATATTAGTGACCCAACTCCCAAGGTTCTTTGCAACTATAGAAAAACTTCTTCCTCCTCAAATCTCTTCGAGTCTCCTAATCCATCCTATCCTTCTTTGTCCATGTTTTCTGGGGAGGCTTCATCACCCGACTCTTCTATGGGATAAAGGGTTTCACTATTGCCTTATTGGATACTTTGTTATCTATATCTTGGGTCCTCATGATAATTTCATGTAGTGTGATTGTCCTGAAATCCTTCACCCAACCTCTGCTCAGAAATATCAGTCACCATGACTGCCATCCTATGGAACTCTATGATGTGTGCCTCTAGTGTACCTATATACCTCAATTTCACCAACTCCCTAAAGTGGATCTCAGTATCCTTCTTAGCGAACCTATCCATCAACCTTTGGGTGAAATCCACATATGATGTGACGTTGGAATTACCTAGTGTCACTAGCCCATGGTACCACCACTCGTGAGCTTCTCCATCCAAGTGTAGGGTGGAAAACTTAATTTCCTCTACCTCTGTCATCAGGTTAAATTGGAAGTAAGTGTCCAACTTATGTACCCATGATCGGGCTGTGCATTTGTTAGATCTGCCAAGATATGAGATAGTCAACTTCCCCACCTTACAAAAAAGATCAAAGTTACATTATTTGTGTGCTATCCTAGGCATGTTTCTCATCTTGAGGTTGTAGTAGTTGTGGTAATAAATAACTACCTAGATCTCCTTCCCTAACGTCTGATACTCCTTGAAGTAGGCGGTGATCTCGTCAACCTGACCCTGCTGCTCCTATAGGATTCTCCTCAAGGAATGGTGGTAATACAAACCTATGTATTTTCCTACTCCCTGTTTGTAGGACACTCTGTGATGAAATATGGGTATTTATACCCTTTGCATGATTCATACCTCCTCTTTGTCTACCATCTGCATGGTTCCCATTGACACCTCCATGGTTTTGATTTTCCTAGTTGTTGTAACGAACTATGTTAGGATTTGTGTTAATTGTTTCTTCCCATTGGCTATTTGTTGTTTCCCATTAGCTATGGTCTCTAACAATTGTAAGGTCCTATCCTCATTATGGTCCCCCACAACTCCTTCTACTTCTACCTCCTATGATAAATCTGATCCTGGGATGGGTTTTCTCCCATGCCCTCTCGTTCTTTTGTAAGTGATATGTTTTTTTCCTTTAAGCATCAACACCTCATGTAATCACAGGTTGGAAAGATCACCAACTCTGATACCACTGTAATATCCCCAATTCCTTCTAGTCTAGGATATTATATTTTAAAGTTTTTCTTTTGTCAATTACTTTGCATACAATGTATTGTGATGATTAACAACATTTTACAAAAAAATTGCACAAATTCTCACAATGGACATTTTGTCAAACATATTGCATTTATCCAAATTACTCATGAAATAGAAGAGACAATATAGGAATTTTAATTATGGATGGAAACCCCAACAAAAATACAATATGTATTGGTTGTTATAACAGCTGCAAAACACTAATGAAACACACAAAATCAAACTAGAACCTGTAACCATGCCAATGCCTCCTCTAGAAGATAATGTCGAGTTTCTCCAAGGGAAAATCATATCTCCATGTGTCAAGAGATGGAACACGACTTCTAAAACTTTCATATTTGCCTCACGACCCTCCTCCTAGACCCACGACAAAACAAATGGGCTCCGAGCCCTCTCCCTGAACCCTTGCAGCTTAAAAAAAGGGGCCACGACCCTATCCAAACCCTCACACCTCAGAAAAAGGGTCCCACGACCCTCCTCTAACTCACGTGGTGTAATCAAGAGGTCTCAGGACCTAATCCAAGCCTCACAGATTCTTCACAATTTCCCCATGGCACAACAAAAATATGGATCGACCCTCCAATAAATCCCAACCAACCTCCTTGTTCCATGACCATGCAAAGAAAGATGAATCTACCCTCAAGGAAGCTCCACAAATATCCCAAATATATCACTGCAACCTATAAACTAAAGAAGAACCCTCAAGATGAAACTCCAATGGAAATCCTGGATGGATCCCCCTCTCATCTAGCTAGGGTGGATGTTGCAACAATGAAACCAAACCAATAATGTAAGTGTTTTGCCAAAACCCCAATGAAAATGTTGGCTCCAAGAGCACTCCAAATAATTTATCAAATCATAATGCCAAAGTGACGCGCTACCCCTCCTTTTATTCTTCTTCCAAGCCTTCTATATCTTTCTCCTTTTTGACCGAATCAAACATGACCCTTATTCCCCCTTTAATATTTACTTAAATGTTAAAAATCACTTTTAATGTTTAAGTAATTAATAATTTACCTTTTTACTTAATGTCGCTTTAGAAAAAAACATCTCCTAGATAAGTGACATTAAATAAACCCCCTTGTCTCCCTTTTCTTTTCTGACTATAGCCTTTAGAAGTCATATAGGATACTAAGTCATCCTCTGTCTCGATCAAGTGGAAGGGTACATCATAGGTTTAGATTTATCCTTGATAAATGTGTATTAGAGGAAATATCTAAGAAATTTTTACATCCCACCTCCCTAATGATGTTTAAGGGGTTGGGTGTGTTATAGGGAGGTATCAAAGAATATTTCAAAATCTAGGCCTGAATGGGCCAAAGAGAAGTCATAAGACTCATATGCTAGATCCAAGACTAACCACTTAGAGAATTTTCCTTCCATTAAAAGGAACTTAGAAGAAACAATGCAATGAAGATAATGACACCATGATGAATAGCTTGGCATGGAAAGAAACCAAATACACCAGAGATGAATAATTTGATGGGAGGGTTATGTAAACTCCTCCAAGTTTGGCAAAGCCGATGAGAGGTCAGAGTAGTGGTTCAAGCACTAGATCCAAATGGGCTAGAGATATACCACATAGACATGATTGTTTAACCTTGGATTAAAAAATTAAGCCTACAAGGTTTGAAGAAAGGAATAGAAGCATAGGTTTTGGAAAAAGACTGAGTCATTGAGGTTGTATGGCCTATGAACAGAAGATTGAACAATAGTTACATCATCAAGGACTGTATGAGTCCTAGAGAATAAATGAAATTGCTAATAATTGGGATGCTTCCTATAGGTATAGGTTGGCAGAGCCTCTTGCAGTCCCAATTATTTCTTATATAAAGGATAAGACCTATATGAACAAACTCCTTGTGATTAAGGAATTGATTGAGAGATGATATGGTCAGTCCATTTGGTATGTTAATGGAGGAGGTTTGCTATTGGCTATCCATTTAAGAGTAAGTAAATATATTTTGTGACTAGAATGGATGTATGGGCCCTAGAATTGGTTCATATATCAGAGGTGATAGGTCTATGTTAAAAAGAGATTTGGATAGGACTGCAATGAGCATGCCATTGGAGCTCAATGAAGGCCATGGTCATGATGTTGACTGGTGAAGTATATGGCCAATCAATGCAGCCTTGATAACAAGGGGGAATATCTCAACTTACCTCCTTAGATTTGATTCTTTCTTAATTTTGAAAATACTATTTGATTTTGTTGATTTAGAGTATGGAAATATAGAATGCATATGCATTGATAGGAAAATAATGAAATGCTAGGTGCATAAATATATGTTTCAATTGCATATGATGATGAACACACATATAAAATGTATATAGACTTAGTAAGAAGTCTAATAATATAAAATTTCATGATGAATAGCCATGATTGATGTTGATTGATAACCAAGAAAAGTTGACAAGATGGATGACAATGTTGGGGATGTTGTATACAACCTCGTGAAGACAAGACTATGGACAATAAGGTGTTGATCTATAGTTGGGAAAGGAGTGCATGAAAATTCCCAAGACACTAATGAATTAGGTAACATACAATTCTAATTGATAGCCATACAAGAATGGTCTGATATACTCAAATGATAAAAGGGAATCTAGGTGAGGATTCCTCAAGTGAAAGTTTGATGACTGAAAATGATTGCGGCATGAATGGTTAAGTAAAATAGGAAGTAGTACTTGCTATGCATTGGCTAATACCCTGATTACCTAGTTAATTCCTGACTTATGAAGTGTTTTTATATCAAGTGTGTAAGAGTGACCTTTTGCTGATTATTGCCACATGAAAGAGGGAAATGTATTCATAAATATGCCTATGAGGCTAGTCATTAGAGTGAGTATAATTTCTTATTAGACATAATGATATTAATTTAAAATAAATATGTATGAATGACATAAAAATGTGCAAGTAATGCACATGCATACTGGTATCTATGGGTATGAATGCTTGAAGGCATGCTTGAATGCATTAATGGGATTCCTAGTATGAATGGATGCATGAATAAGTTAACCATAAAGCAATACTAGTAATTGCTATGTTTTGAGAAATATTATCATCACCTAGTTGACCATGTTTTGAAAGGTATGATTTGTTTTGTTTGAATACTAGCTTGAAGAGGCTGTGCACCATTCTTCAAAAAGGGATAGTATGAAATGATAAAAGAGAAAGTGAGAAAGAATGATTTGTTTCTATTAAATAAGTCAATATAATTGTGACTATTCCTTTAGAAATGTTATGGGAATGATTGTGAGCAATGAAAAGTTAGATTGATTTTAGTTTTGAATAGATGTGCATGTGCAACTTATGGAAGTATGTTTGATGTAAACATGCATGCACAATGTTGATGCATGTAATTGGGTACATGGTTGAGGAAACCATGTGAATACATGCTCATGGACCCTATAGAATTATAGGTGAAAAAATGAAATGACATATTTGATGCTAACTTTTGAATGAATATCATTTCAGGATGCTGATAGAGAGAAAAACAAGAAGTTGCATGTTGAAATGGTCCTATGTGGATGAACCGTGTAAAGTTCTTGTCGAGAGAACATGTCCATGGAATTAATGACTGATAGGAATTAGGCAGTTGACTGAAATATTCTATAAGTACAAGAATATTGGATTACATTTTGAAGACATTCATGTGTGGAAGACACGCATATGTTAAAAACATTATTAATTCTGATTTTATTTGGTTAATGTTCATAGTGCATTTGTTTATAAAATAAACTTTGTGATTTAGTGTGTTGTTTCATTCAAGGGAGGAGGAATCTATGAATGAGGAAAGGTCAATATGAACTTGAATGAAACTACTTGAGGAAATGGAGCAGGCATGCCCAAAAAGGGGTGGAATGCAGAAACATTATGGAGAGAGGAGGACACCTTTCTCACTCTAAAAATCCGATTTGTTTAGCAGAAATATATGGTTTTAAAGAAGAAAGTATAGTGTGTATACAAACAAATCAGTCCATATTTTTGAATGAATAACAACTTGATTAAAGCCTATGTAGAGGATTTTAATCCCCTCTTACTGTTTACTATGTTTCTATAGGATGAGAAAACTGATATGTTGTTATGTGTGAATATTTTACGCATAAGAATGTTGAGGGATGTGTAAAAGTAAAAAATATGAATGTGTCTATGTTTCACTCATGAACAAAAATTTAAAGATAATGAGGTAGAGTGCATTTAGAAATGCTAGGGCATATCTAAATATGTTTCCTGGTTTAAAAAGTGTTAGGGAACTTACATTATGATTTAGCATGACCATTCATATAATTATGATTATGATTGTTGTGTGTAGGAAATATTGGAGTTGTTGAGGAGACGATTGCCAATGGTGGATAAACTCATGTAGAGGAAAGAGATAAGAGGTTGTTGATTGAAGGATTGATGAAGAGACCCTATGAGTCCCCATGAAGCACCACTGATGAGGTAATATCATATAGGTTGCTAGTAGTTAGACAAGTATAACATTTATCATGCCAAAGTAGAATGTAATCTAAGAAGAATTGGTTGTGTTACAAAGTGGATCATAAATACATCACCAAGATATAAAACATTCTGAAGGAATTCTTACCCAAACAGGGTATAATTCAACAAACAAAGATTGAATGAAAGAGGAGGAAACCTATGATGGGTAAAGATGGGTTATAATCTTTGCAATGAATTCTTGAAAATATATGCCATGTTTGTATTAGTTAATCATGGAAGAATGAAAGACTGTGCTCATAAGTAGCATATATGTTAAGTGCATTGAGGGAATGCATGTGCATAGAAAAGGACATTTATTGGATCGCCCTTATGGAAGCAAAACCTTCTAGTATCCCAAAAGAGTTGTGGAAATAGTAAAGGGAATAATTGGATAGCCATGCATGTTAGCACTTTGGTTACCACTAAAGAGTGAATGCATAAATGAATTTAAGTAAAAATTTCATTTCATGCTATGTTATGCTGATTTTGAGGTCATGATCAACTCAAGACATGAGACATACTCTTGTTGTGAAAACGAATTCCAATAAATATTTTCTATGTGGTGGGATGCTGGTTGAGTTTCCAACTCACCATGGTGGAATACCTAACATAGATGCATGGTATTTTGGAGGAAATGCAAGGATGCATTGTGTAGATGTGGCCATGGGTATTGGCAGAATGGATTACTTTATTGATGATGTTTGATTGCGTTATGGAAATATTGGTGTGCTATATAATGATACCCTCATTCTATTTCATATGATTGATAAATAGTGGTGATTTAATTGTTAGTATATACAGTTCTGAAATCACTTTGTGAGCCACTCTAGGCATGTAATGCAGGTGTTAAGTGTCTAAGACACTAAAAATCTGTTTGGATATATGAAGGTTGAGAAATTGCAGGAAAAATGGTCTTGGGTATGGAAATGGTGTAATTCCATGGGGAATGCATATGGTTGTTGTTGCGAGAGGCAAAACATTATGAGAATAAAATCTCATATTTGTGGGATCTGAGCTTAGATATGAAAAATGGATAAGTGGAATGAAATATGTGGAAAAATAGAGTTGAATAATTTCTAATTGGAATTGTTAAGAAAAAAATATCTCACAGATATTACATGTGTGTATGATACAGGTGAGATGAAAAAACTATCTTGGAAGGAAAAATGATGGATGTTGAGCTGAAAGGCATGGGAAAGAGGTCACTGTTGTGTTGGTTGTGGATCCTGATTATATTCATGATTCGTAGGTCTTTGTTTTCAGCTGTGTTTATACCCCATGAAGACTTTACACCTTGGAAGAATGTACACTCCTCCACGCGGGGGAGTGCAGGGGGGGTTATCCCCCCTGTGGGGTCCGGGGGAAAGTGGGGGTTTGGGAGTGAAGCCCCCGAAGGAAAAATTTCCTTGTAAATGTATATTGTAATTTCATAGTAAATCTGGACCGTTCATTATAAGGTCATAGTTATGACAATAGAAGTTATGTTAGGGTTTTTTTCCCTAGAAGGAAACCCTCTTTTATGAGGGAAATGTATTGCGTCTATGTATCGTTACAAATATTGTATTATGAGTGAGGAGACTGTGAGAGAAAGAAGAGGAAGTTACAACGGGTGTGTTGTAGGTTGTATCCCTTCATTTGATGAATAATAATAAAGGAAGGACCTGACAATTTCTCTGGTGGACGTAGCACACACTGGGTGAACCACGTATATCTATGTGTCTATTGTATTGTGTATCTTCTGTGTTTTATTTCCGCATTTGTTTTATTTTATTTCTCCACGATCTTATTTTTCTAACAATTGGTATCAAAGAAAAATGTAACTCGCAGGAAAAGAGGGTTCTTGGTTTGAGTGGGAGCAATGGCATAAGATGGAAATTTTAGGGTCGAGAAATTTAATGGCCAAAACTACCAGTTATGGAAGATGCAGATGGAAGATTATTTATATCAGAAGGATCTATTCCTACCATTGGGTGGAATAGAAAAGAAGTCGACAACCATGAAGGATGAAGAATCAGAGGTTCTTGACAGAAAGGCAACAGGAACGATACGGCTGATCCTGACAGCGTCGATGGCTTTCAGTATTTGAAAGAAAAGACAATGAAGGAGTTGATGGACACATTGGATAAACTATATGAAAAACCCTAGGTGCCCAATAAGGTATTTCTAATGAAGATATTATTTAATATGAAGATGTCAGAAGGTGGGTCTGTTGCATATCATTTAAATGAATTTAATACGGTTACTAATAAACTAAGTTCTATAAAAGTGGACTTTGATGATGAGGCGAGGGATCTTCTAAACTTATGCTCATTGCCAGAAAGATGGAATGGCTTGGTCATGGCTATAAGTAACTATGTATCTGGTTCAAACACTTTAAAATTTGATGATGTTGTTGGTGTTATCCTTAGTGAGGAAATGCGACAGAAAATCACAAGTGAGACATCAGGTAATGCATCAAACATGGAGAACGGGGGAATAAAAAAGGATAGAGGAAAGGGCTCATGGAAATGCGAGAATTCTAGGAAGAGAAAATCCAAATCCAGATTTGGAAATAAAGAGTGTTGGAATTGTGGGAATAAAGGACATCTGAAGAAATACTGCAGAGCTCGAAAGAAACAAAGAGATGGACAACAAGAGAAAAATCAGGAAGCAAATGTAACAGGTGATGTGTTACAAGATTCTTTGATTCTTTATGTAGATAATATTTATGAGTCTTGGGTAGTATATTTAGGAGCTTCATTTCATTCCACACCCCATAGTAAACATTTTCTAGATTATGTTCAAGGTGAATTTCGACAGGTTCATTTGGGTGATGATGCACCATGCAAAATTGTTGGAATGGGAAAGGAAAAAATAAAACAAATCAATGGAAACCAATGGTTGTTTAAAGAGGTAAGACATGTTATAGATCTAAGGAAAAATATAATTTCAACAGGGAAGTTGGCAAGTGAAGGTTGTATATCCATATTTACAGATAAGGTGTGGAAGTTCACCAAAGGCTCATTGGTGATAGGAAAATGAGAGAGGGTAGGTACATTGTATTTATGTACTGGTAATACTGACTCTTCTATCTCTTTAGCTTCTACATGAGTGGATACAACACTATGTAATCATATGCTTGGACACATGAGTGAGAATGGGATGCAGATACTTCAAAAAAGAAATTTGTTGCCAGATCTTAAACAAATGGATTTGGATTTCTGTGAGCATTGTGTTTATGGAAAACTTAATAGAGTCATATTTCTTAGAGTCAAAAGAGAAAATAAGAGTGAAAGGTTAGATCTTGTGCATACATGTGTATGGGGACCTGTTATCGCACAGTTTGTAGCGAGGAAGAAAGGCTAGAAGATAGAGGGCCAAACTAGCGTAACATGAACCTATCCCACCCAATGTCACCACGATGGGAAGGTTCTTTCTCTTTAGGGAGGTGAGGCCAAGGGGAGACGTCCCTGGTGACTTGGGGTTTTGAAGAGGCTAAAGGATAATCAGACAATGACAAGTTTCCCCTTTCACAGATCACCACCAAAACAGATAGTCCGACTTATAGCCAACAAAGATAACCAAGTAGAATCCCTACCCGAGAACAAAGCAACAATAAACTGACATATGCAGGCTTATTTCAATGGGTTAGTACTTCATATCAATGAAGAACTATCTGATATTCAATATAAGCAATTTGAAAGTAAATGTTGACGAAGTCAATGTTTACACAATTGCAATGAAAAGATAATGTCACTTCGCCAATAAATACTAGAACGATGTGGCATTCAATGCAACCAATCAACACTTTAATCAATTAATGCCTTAACCACCATTCAATCACTCATAAACTGAAATTTTGCTGCATCAAGATGAAATATTCAAAGATGACATCAACATTCCAGGGTTAGTAGGGTTAGCTAGAGCTTAGGGTTATTATAGTTAGGGTTTCAAAAGGCTTAAAGAGTTTGTTTATGACCAAATTCACTTTAGTGCAAGGGGACTTGGAGATCAATGCCTTAAAAGGGGAAGATGGAGTCAGCTAAGTGAAGGACGCAGAAGATGAAGGAAGTAAGGGGCAAAAATGACTAGCTCATAAGGTCAAGACATGAGGGTTTAAGAGGGAGAGTGTTGCTAAGGCAAGGCTTTTTCATCAAACCCTAAAAGAAAATAGCCCTAGGTGTAGATAATCTAGGCTTGGGACATCTTCTTCCTCTTGAAGTCAAAATGGTACAGCTAGCATAAAGGAAGAAGGAAAAAGGAGTGTAGCTATGGATAGGCTCTCTCTTTCCTCTTCAATGGCTTAAAGCTTCTCTATCAGGGGACAGGAGACAACGAACTACTTGTGTGTTTGTCCCCTAGGGTTTTGATTAAGCAATATTTATAAATAAGTGCAAGAAATAAAACTACAACCATTCAATCAAGAATTTTTGTAGAAAATACTTACAAATCATCAGGAAATAATCATGCAAATCCTAGTTGTAAGCCTTCCTTCAAGAGAAACACCATATAATGCCAAAAATCTCTTCCTTCAACTAGTGCGCATCAATTAGTTCAGCTGAAAACCCCAATAGGGCGCTAAAAATCAGACCTCACTATGAGTGAGTAAGTTGTCCCTATTTCAAATGAGAGTGAAAACCCTCAATATATAGTGTATCAATGACCTAATTTACTTTTTAGGTCATAAAAAGATTGACAAGGCCATAATGTCAAAATTATATTGATTTTACATTAAATTGCTAAGTAAAAACCCTAATTAAGAAGAAAAGAGAGTAAAATCCCCTTCAAGGGAGGAGATATCCCTTTCTAGGGAAAATGAGACATCCATGAGCAAAACTTTAGCCCCTAGGGGCCTCTCCAACATGCCACACGTGCCACTGCTGCCCAGTCTACCTCCAAAAGCGTCCATGCAACTGGATGATGTCATGGTGAATATGGGGAAGTCCTAAGCCTTACAAGGCCAACGTTCCACTGAAAAGGGGTCATTCCCCCTAGGTCTAGTCCTGCCAGAGTGTCTCTTGTGGAACGTCCTCTTCCTCTCAGGTGCAAAAAATTGATCCATCTCTGTCTTTTCTCTACCCCATGGTGGGGTCTCAACATCCATCTGATGGGATCTTCAGCCCCATGGAGGTCCAAACTGATCATTTCCCCATGTGTACAGGTCCAAATGGTACTTGTCCATCGGGTATGGTCCTGCACATAAAAGGCTACGCCCTCCATGGGCTCATCAGTCACATGGATCATAGCAATGTCAATCACATTTCATCATTAATATTATTAAACACATGCATAAAATCCCTAATACATCAATCAATAGCTCAAAGATGTTACACAAGCCTACAATACAAGTCTGGGGAAAAGGACAAGCCTTCCTATTGGGCTAGTGTCCACAGAAAAAGGAAAGTTCCTAGAGAGACCTCATCCAAGCCATGTAAGTGGATGATATGGTCAAGGGATGTCCAAGAATGTGGGTGCAGTAAGGGCCAAGGATGCAATGCATTACCTATGGGTTCCTTTGTAAAAGGCGAGTTCTCCATGTCATGGATGCATTTTTTCCAAGCCCATTCTTGCCTTTATTCTTTGTATTCTTTTTATTCTTTTATTTGATTTTTTTTTTAAGATCTAATCAAGGGACACTACCTTGGCGTGGTGACCAGAGCTGACAGCGTTACCCACAAGTACTTTCGTAGAAATTAGAAGGCTGGAACGTGATGAGACCCCCTTTCCCTTGGCCATGCAACTAAGAGTCACTGCCTTGGCATGGTAACCTGATGGTGGCAATGTCATACTTCTAGGTACCCATGAATCTAATAGGGTGGCTCGTGATGAGACCCCCTATCCTCCAATTAGGTCTTGTTTTATTATTTTTCCGGGTCCCTCTTGTTTCTTTCTGAGAAGCCTTTTATTTCTTTCTCGGGGATCCTTGGGTGAAGCATCTCGAGGTTTTATTCTTAGGATTTTATCTTTTACCAACTTGCATTTACCTTTTGGGACTTTAGCCCCTTCTTCCCACGAGGTAAGGTGCAGTCCTGAAAATAGGTCGACCCAATGCCTGGATAAGGGGAATGGGATAGGTGAGTAGGAAACACGATGTAAGAGTGGTGTTATGATGGGAGAGGATGATGGATTTTCAGAAATCCCCCCAATGGAAAACCAAAACCTATAGACACAGGCTTGCTAGGGCACCCTGTCAATCCCCCCAAATATGGTCAAGTATGAAAATGTAAGATCCAAGCAGTTGTTAGAGATAAAAGGAATCAGATGCATATATTCAAAGGTTTCAATGATAAAAAGTGACACATACCATGATACCTGGACCAATTACCTCATGGAGAAAGAACCTCTTCTGATACAGGACCAAGCCGATGGTGATGGATGCTTCTGCTGCTGTCAAGACAAAGACAATGGAAGAAGAAAAGGTGGGTGCTCCAGGGCCATGCTCGGGTCAATCCTTCTCTCGATACTCCATGTCTAGGACCTGTGGGCCTGGAGACATGATCTCCTAGTTATCCATAAAAAGTGGGGATAACATCTAGCTCCAACTCGGGGACATGTGCTCACCGTAGAGTGCATGAGAACCTCAACATCTCTTGCATAACCTGCAAACCTTCTCAATCTTGATAGAGGTATTAGTAACAAAATTGGGGTGGTAATTCCACCCCAACATATATAGATATATATACTAAAATAAAGCAATCAATGAGTAAGAAGATGAAAGCGAAACTTCTTACCTGTACTTACCTGTTGGCTAGAATGTTGGGTGTAGTCAAACAACCAGTGAAGCCAATCCAACAAGGTTCCTTGATACCTGCCTTTGTGCTTAATCATAAACCAAAATAGTGATAAATCAAGCACACAATTGTCATGGGTTAGAATATATATCATATCATTGAAAATCTCAAAGTCTAACTCATGGAGGCGGGTGGGAGGGAAAAAGTGATCCCAATACATACTCTCAGGAGAGTGCTCAATACATCTCAGGAATGGATTGTGAAAAGTCAAAGATTCTGGAGACTGAATCGAGGAATCTGAATGTTGGCTACCTTGGACGTCTTCACAAATTGAGGCCTAAGGAGGGATTAGCAAAACCTGAAAGGATGACTGACCATTCTTGAAGGGGAGGCTAGAAAACTATGATAATAGGCTTCTTCTTGAGGCACTCAACTTTCCCCTAAAATCCAGAATGAGTTTTTTCCTTACAGGAGACTTGGGATAAGGGACATGTTTCCAAACCACACCTTCAGTGACATAGGGAGGTAAAGTGATCAAAGGGGGGTGGAAAATCTTATCACAAGTGTCCTGCTTCAGGGAAGTAACTTCCTCATTTTTATCAATATCTGAGCATAACGTTGGTTGATAACTTTATTCATAGGATAAATCTAAGTGCTCAGATGGATAGTCATCAAAGTCCTCAAGGTATGACCGAAAATTAATCGGAGAGCATAGCATTAGGTCATCCCTAGGTGTCTGAATAAGGTCAGGTTCTTGTTGCTAGATGCCAAAATTATTAGTAACTTCATGTGATAAATGCAAAGGAAACCTTTGGAAAGGACCATCAATGTCGTACATGGGATTGCCATCATATCTAATCATATCCCATCCACATTTCCCGACATTTATGAATTCATCAAAATTATCAACAAAGTCATTATCGTCATCATAACATGAAGGGGTTAAAACATCCGATACTTCTTTGCTCTCTACATCATAAAATAAAGAATCATTGAAAGTTTTGAAATAACTCACCTTGCTTAATCCTTCCTGTGCAAGAGATTCAAGTGTTTGGACAACTTCATCAAGTGGAATATCTGCCTCCACATCTTCAGTCTTGAGACATAGAGGATCAAGATTGTCCAAGGGTTCCATTTCCTCTTCACTCTCTAAGTCATAGAACAAGGTATCATAAAAAATATGGAAAGGAAAATGACTTACCTCATTCTCTTCATCTTGTGTAGGAGGGATAGGATCTTGGAGGGATTCATCAAGCTAAGGAGAAGTTACTGGTGCTTCATCCTCACAATTCACTTCTTTAGTCATGTCTTCATAGCACTCTTTTGAATCATGGGAAAAATCCTGCTCCTTTTCAAGGGGTTGACAACGTTCTTCATGGATCTCTTTTTTCACATTAGAGGGTTCTTGATTTTGAACATGATAAGAATTTCTGAGATCTGCCACAATCTCAGTAGTGAATCCCCTATCTTCCAAGGCTATTGTGATATTATGAAGGGAATCTTCATACATTTGGTAGCGTGGTTTGGTAAGGTCAATGAACCTACTGATGAGGTGTATGAAAGATGATATACCCCTGTCTTCGCAATAACTCTTAAACCGATCTTGCAAGTAGGATGGAAGAGTGAGTATGAATAATTTTATAAGAGCATCCTCTCCTCCCAACTTTATCTCGCTCAAATACTCCAAAAAATTTATGATGTGAGGAGTTGGGAGGCCCAGAAACGTTGGAGAGTTGTTTACCCATTTTGTATCAAAGTAATTTGGGTATCCTTGAAAACTTCTAAAATCAATACTCAGATACATTTGTTCCCAGTGTGCCATGATCCCATAACTTGGAAATATCACAGAGTTTGAGAGTAAGGTGACACCCTGAAAAAATTAGTGGAGTCGCCATATAATTTTCTTGAAACTATCAAAGGATAATGGAAAACACCCTAGTGGAGTCGCCAGGTAAGCTTGTTAGATAAAACTCTATAGGCAAGGCTTACCAAAAATATTTTTCGTTTAAGTTGAAATGACTTAGTGTTCCCCGAAAACGGTGCCAAAATGTTATGGCACAGTTTGTAGCTAGGAAGAAAGGCTAGAAGATAGAGGGCCAAAATGGCGTGACATGAACCTATCCCACCCAATGTCACCACGATGGGAAGGTTATTTCTCTTTAGGGAGGTGAGGCCAAGGGGAGACGTCCCCAGTGACCTAGGGTTTTGAAGAGGCTAAAGGATAATCAGACAATGACAAGTTTCCCCCTTCACAAATCACCACCAAAAAAGATAGTCTGACTTATAGCCAACAAAGATAACCAAGTAGAAGACTTTCCCCAGAACAAAGCAACAATAAAATGACATATGCAGGCTTATTTCAATGGGTTAGTACTTCATATCAATCAAGAACTATTTGATATTCAATATAATCAATTTGAAAGTAAATGTTGATGAAGTCAATGTTTACACAATAGCAATGAAAAGATAATGTCACTTCGCCAATAAATAATAGAACGATGTGGCATTCAATGTAACCAATAAACACTTTATTCAATTAATTCCTTAACCACCATTCAATCACTCATAAAGTGAAACGTTGCCGCATCAAGATGAAATATTCAAAGATGACGTCAGCATTCCATGGTTAGTAGGGTTAGCTAGAGCTTAGGGTTAGTATAGTTAGGGTTTCAAAAGGCTTAAAGAGTTTGTTTATGACCAAATTCACTTCAACGCAAGGGGTCTTGGAGATCAGTGCCTTAAAAGGGGAATATGGAGTCAACTAAGTGAAGGACGCAGAAGCTGAAGGAAGTAAGGGGCAAAAACGACTAGCTCATAAGGTCAAGATAGGAGAGTTTAAGAGGGAGAGTGTTGATAAGGCAAGGCTCTTTCATCAAACCCTAAAAGAAAACAATGCTAGGTGTAGATAACCTAGGCCTAGGACATCTTCTTCCTCTTGAAGTCAAAATGGTACGGCTAGCATAAAGGAAGAAGGAAAAAGGAGTGTAGCTATGGCTAGGCTCTCTCTTTCCTCTTCAATGGCTTAAAGCTTCTCTATCAGGGGACATGAGACAACAACCTACTTGTGTGTTTGTCCCCTAGGGTTTTGATTCAACAATATTTATAAATAAGTGCAAGAAATTAAACTACAACCATTCAATCAAGAAGTTTTGCAGAAAATACTTACAAATCATCAAGAAATAATCATGCAAACCCTAGTTGTAAACCTTCCTTCAAGAGAAACACCATATAATGCCAAAAATCTCTTCCTTCAACTAGTGTGCATCACTTAGTTCAACCAAAAACCCCAATAGGGCGTTAAAAATCAGACCTCACTATGAGTGAGTAAGTTGTCCCTGTTTCAAATGAGAGTGAAAACCCTCAATATATAGTGTATCAATGACCTAATTTACTTTTTGGGTCATAAAAAGGCCGACAAAGCCATAATGTGAAAATCATACTGTTCTTACATTAAATTGCTAAGTAAAAACCCTAATTAAGAAGAAAAGAGAGTAAAATCCCCTTCAAGGGAGGCGCTAGCCCTTTCTAGGGCAAATGAGACATCCAGGAGCAAAACGTTAGCCCCCAGGGGCCCCTCCAACATGCCAAATGTGCCACTACTACTTAATCTACCTCCAAAAGAGTCCATGCAGTTGATGATGTCATGGTAAATATGGGGATGTCCTAAACCTTCCAAGGCTAGCGCTCCACTGAAAAGGGGTCATTCCCCCTAGGTCTAGTCCTTCCAGAGTGTCTCTTGTGGAACGTCCTCTTCCTCTCAGGTGCAAAACACTGATCCATCTCTGTCTTGTCTCTACCCCATGGTGGGGTCTCAACATCCATCTGATGGGATCTTCAACTCCATGGAGGTATGAACTGATCATCTCCTCATGTGTACCAGTCCAAATGGTACCTGTCCGTCGGGTATGGTCCTGCACATCAAAGGCTACGCCCTCCATGGGATCATTAGTCACAGGGATCATAACAATGTCAATCAAATTTCACAATTAATATTATTAAACAAATGCATAAAATCCCTAATACATCAATCAATAGCTCAAATACGTTACACAAGCCTGCAATACAAGTCTGGGGAAAAGGAAAAGCCTTCCTATTGGGCTAGTGTCCACAGAAAAAGAAAAGTTCCCAGAGAGACCTCATCCAAGCCATGTAAGTGGATGATATGGTCATGGGATGTCCAAGCATGTGGGTACAGTAAGGGCTAAGGATGCAACGTGTTACCTGTGGGTGCTTTGTAAAAGGCGAGCTGTCCTTGTCATGGATGCATTTTTTCCAAGCCCATTCTTGCCTTTATTCTTTTTATTCTTTTATTTTCCTTTTTGTTTAAGAGATAATCAGGGGACATTGCCTTGGTGTGGTGACCAGAGCTGACAACATTACCCACAAGTACTTTCATAGAAATGAGAAGGTTGGCTTGTGATGAGACTCCCTTTCCCTTGGCCATGCAACCAAGAGTCACTGCCCTGGCATGGTAACCAACTGGTGGCAATGTCTTACTGCTAGGTACCCATGAACCTAATAGGCTGGCTCATGATGAGACCCCCTATCCTCCGATTAGGTCTTATTTTATTATTTTTTCGGGTCCCTCTTATTTGTTGCCGAGAAGCCTTTTATTTCTTTCTCGGGGATCCTTGGGTGAAGCATCTAGAGGTTTTATTCTTAGGATTTTATCTTTTACCAACTTTCTTTTACCTTCTGGGCCTTTAGCCCCTTCTTCCCATGAGGTAAGGTGTAGTCCTAAAAACAGGTCAACGCAATGCCCAGACAAGGGGAATGGGATAGGTGAGTGGGAAACAAGATGTAAGAGTGGTGCTATGATGGGAGTGGATGATGGATTTTCAGAAATCCCCCCAGTGGAAAACCAAAACCTATAGACACAGGCTTGCTAGGGAACCCTGTCAATCCCCCCAAACATGGTTAAGTGGGCAAATGTAAGATCCAAGCAGTTGTTAGAGATAAAAGGAATCAAATGCATATATTCAAAGGTTCCAATGATCAAAAGTGACACATACCATGATACTTGGACCAATTACCTCATGGAGAAAGAACCTCTTCAGATATAGGACCAAGCCAATGGTGATGGATGTTGTTGATGCTGTCAAGACAAAGACAATGGAAGAAGAAAATGTGGGCCCTCCAGGTCCATGCTCGGGTCAATCCTGCTCTCAGTACTCCATGTCTAGGACCTGTGGGCCTTGAGACACGATCTCCTAGTTATCCATAAAAAGTGGGGATAACAGGACCAACTCATGTATCATCTCTTGGTGGATCTCATTATTATGTTACATTTATTGATGATGCAACTAGAAAAACTTGGGTTTATTGCATTCGACAAAAAATTGATGTTTTTGATACTTCTAAGAAATGGAAAGATTTGGTTGAGAATGAGACATGAAAAAGGTTGAAGTATCTCAGATCAAGTAATGGAGGTTAATATTGCAACAAGGAGTTTGATGATTACTGTTCATACCATGGGATTCATAGAGAGAAGATAGTTCCAGAAACACCACAAGAAAATGGTGTGTCAGAAAGGATGAACATGACAATCACGGAGCATGCAAGGAGTATGAGATTGCATGCTGGTTTGACCTTACATTTATGGGAATATGTTATAGATACCATTGTTTACTTAATAAATAGAGGACCTTCAAGCTCTTTGGATGGTAGAATTCTAGAGGAGGCATGGATAGGTAAAAAGGTAAACTATTCCCTTTTGAATATTTTCAGTTGTGAATCATTTGTCCATATTGATAAAGAATATATAACAAATCTTGAGGAAAAATCCAAGAAGTGTAACTTTATTGGATACAGTGTTAATGATTTTGGCTATCACTTATTGGATTATGAACATAAAAAATCATTAGGTGTAATATTCCAGATATAAAAAAGTATGCAGAATGGAAATATATAGCTAGAAATGGTAGATGAAAAACAATATAACCATAACAACGCCACAATAATACCAAAATGATACTAGAATAACACCAGAAAGAGCACTTTGATTACTGAGAGAAATGCTCACTTTCCTCTTTGAGGGGACAAGCTCCAACATAGTAGAGATCTATTACAATAATATCCAAGAAAAAATTTCTCATACCCTCAACTCCTATTTATACTAAATATGTCTATCAAAAGAACCATCTAGAGGAAGATCCTTCTAGAAGAGAAAGCTTCTATTTGGTATTATTACATTGGACTTATTCTTCCTTATTTCTAGGCCTTATTAATATTGACCTTTATTACATCGAAATATATTATTCTACCTACATGAGGGGTTAGGTCCCTAACATGTCCTCCCCCTTAAAAACAACCTTTTCCTCAAGGATTGAGATGTGGAAATTACTGTAGAATGGTAGCTGGTTCCAAAGTGGCATTTGATGGAGTTGCATCTTTCCACTGGAATAACACTTCCTTGATAGTTCACTAACGTAGAAAATGCTCACGCTTGTACAAAACTTCTTGTGGTTGTAGCCAAATGGAGCCTTCTTCGTCCAACTCGGGAAGGTTGGTTTGAGTTTGGCACTTAGTTCCAATCACCTTCTTTAAGCATGAAACATGAAAAATAGGATGGAGTTTACAATGACTGGGAAAAGATAACTGATAGGCCACCTGTCCCACATGATTGAGAAGGGTATAAGGACCATAAAATTTGGGCGCCAGTTTTTGAAAATGGTCAACCTTGAGGGAATTTCTATTGTAAGGTTGCAATTGTAGAAACACTTGATCCCCTTCTGCAAATTGACATTTAGAGAGACCTTGATCTGCTTGTTTCTTCATGCAATTTTGGGCCATGACCAAATTCTCTTTGAGGTAGGAATAATAGAATCTCGAACTATACGTTTTTGGTCAACCGCCTGGACCTTCGAGGCACCTAACAAATATGAGAGAACTGAAGGTGGATTTTGTCCATATACTGCTTCAAAAGGAGTCATGCGGGTAGTTGTATGGTACAAAGTGTTGTACCACCATTCAGCTAGTGATAACAATTGAGCCCACTAATTTTGTCGTTATTATGAAAAACAACTCAAATATGTTTCCAAACAATTGTTGGAAAATTCAGTTTAACCATCAGTCCGGGGATGATAAGCTATACTGAGATGCAATTGGGTGCCTTGTATCTTGAACATTTCTTGCCAAAAATTGTTGGTGAAAGTTTGGTCGCGATAAGAAATAATAGAATGTGGCATGCCATGAAGCTTGAAGACCTGATCCATGAAAAGTTGAGCCACAATGGATGTTGTAAATGGGTGTTGAAGAGCGCATAAATGAGCATATTTGGAAAGACGATCAACTACCACCATGATGACTGATTTATTGCCCGATTTAGGTAAGGTTACAATAAAATCCATAGAGATATCCCACCAAATAACAGGTGGAATTGGAGGTGGTTGTAGTGTGCTAGGAGATTTTACTGTTTCTCCCTTGTTGCGTTTACACACATCACATTCAGCCACAAAATAATGAACTTCACGTTTCATACCATCCCAAAAAAAAGAACGCTTGACTCGGTCATAGGTTTTGGTAAACCTAGAGTGCCTAGCTATGGGTGTAGCATGAAGCTCAGAAAGTACCATGGATTTAAGTTTTGAATGTTTACTTAAATACAAATGGCCTTTGTATCGAAGATCATCATTGATCCAAGAGTACCCTGGGGAAACTGGAGAATTGGATTGGAATTGTTGTATCAGATGTGAAATTTTGGGATCGTGTAGCCATTCCTGGAGAATAGTTTGGATCCAATCTGGTACAATGAAGGAGAGAGAAAAAAGGGACCCTTCATCTTCATACTTTTTGGAAAGTGCATTAGCAACCATATTGTCTTTTTATTTCTTGGAAATGATCTCATAATCATATCCAAAGAGCTTAGTCACCCATTTTTGTTGCTCTGGGGAGGAAATGCATTGTTCCAGAAAATACTTGAGGCTTTGACGACCTGTCTTAATTTGGAAGTGTTTCCCCAATAGATAAGGGATCCAAAGGTCCATGGCATGCAAAATAATCAAAATTTCCTTTTCATAGATTGATTTGCCCAAATTTTGCTCAAAAAATTGTTTTTTGGTAAAGGCCAAAGGACGACCCTCTTGCATAAGGACAACGCCAATTCCTTTCCCTGAAGAATCACATTCCAAGACAAAGGTCTTTGTGAAATCAGGAAGGGCCAGGACTGGAGTGGTGCACATGGCCATCTTCAAGGTTTGAAAATCCTGAGCAGCTGCTGGAGTTCAAGTGAAAGAATTTTTTTTAAGGAGTGCAGTGAGAGGTGACACAATCTTTCCATAATTCTTAACAAACTTGCGAAAACAACCTGTTAAGCCCATAAATCCACACAGGATTTTGAGAGTCTTTGGGTGAGGCCAATTTTGAATAGATTCAATTGTTTTAGGATCCACACTGATACCAGCCTTTCCAACAAGATGACCCAAGTACTTGACTTCCGAGGCACCAAAAGCACATTTAGATTGTTTGAGGAAAAGTTGGTGTTGAGAGAGTAGATGGAGAACTCGATCCACATGAGCAAGATGGTCTATCCATGTTTTACTATAGATGAGGACATGATCAAATAAAACTAAGACAAAATGATGGAGAAAAGGATAAAAGACATTATTCATGAGGCTTTGGAAAGTGGAGGGAGCAATACACAAGCCAAAGGGCATGACCAAAAACTCATTGTGTTCCTCATGAGTTATAAAGGAAGTCCTATGAATGTATGACTCTTTCAAACGGACATGGTGGTATCTAGAACAAAGATCAAGTTTAGTAAAGAACTGGGTTCCACTCAATTCATCCAAGAGGTCATCAATGACAAGAATGGGAAATTTATCTTTAATTTTGATTTTGTTGAGGGCGTAGAAGTCAGGAGACATGTGCCAAGAACCTTATTTATTAAGGACCATGACCACATGAGAAGAGTAGGAGATCTTAGTAGGGAGGATAACACCTGCATTGAGCAGTTCTTGAACCATTTTCTCAATTTCATTTTTTTGGGAAAAGGGGTGACAATAGGGAGATGTATTGGGAGGAAGGATTCCTGGGACAAGGGGAATGGAATGATCATGAAAACCATGGGAAGGAGGGAGTCCTCGGGGAGTGGAAAAAACCACTTGATGTTTAGAGAGGATGGATTGGAGGTCCTTGGGCACAGAGGGTGTCTCAGTTTCTTGTATGGCATGGATTTGGGCAATAATGCCAAAATGATCTTTTTGATCATATTTTCCATGTGATGGGAACTAATGATCTCTCGGGAAATGACAATGATGCCTTGGAACTTATATTGTTGGCCCTCCTGGTCGAATTTCATGGTTAATTCCTTAAAATCCATGAGAATGGGACCCAAAGTCCTTATCCATTCTGCACCCAACACAATTTCACAACTGCCTATGTGGATAGAAAACATATGAGATTTTAGGTGGTATTCACCAATTTGGAGATGCACATTTTCACAACTCCCTCCACATTTCATGGACCCTCCATTGGAAATCATGATTTGGAAATTATTGACTGCACATATATAGAAATTAGTTTCTTGGGAAATGCGACGATGAATAAAATTATGGGTGCTTCCACTATCAACAAGAATGATGACCTTCCTATTCTTGATGTAACCAATTAGCTTGAAGGTTTGGGGAGCAGAGAAGCCAATGAGACCATTTAGGGAAATGACCGGTTCTACTTCGAGAGGGTTTGAGGGAGGGGTTATTCCAGTGGGTTAAGGTGACACAGACACAAGGGGAGCCTCAACATCCTCTTTCGAAACATCATCTGAGATGGCCATAAAAATATTTTGTTCCTTACACTTGTGTCCCGTAAAATATTTGTCATCAAAATTAGAACAAAGGTCTTTGAGTTGGCATTCAGCCATTTCGGCCCTGGTCAATTTTTGGATCTTTAGTGGAGAAGAAGGAGGAGTGGGAGTTATGGTTTTAGTGCGAGGAATAAAGGAGGGTTTTTGGTTTTGAGAAGAGACAACCTATTGTGCTTCCTTAGCTCTTTTAGTAGCCTCCACCCAACTCTGAGGCCGAGCCATGAGGACATGGGAATGAATTTCATCCTTGAGGCCACTGATAAAACATTCTCAGAAAAAATCATTAGACATGCCATCTGTACAGAAATCCAGTCGCTCAAAAGCAACTATAAAGTCTTCCACTATGCTAGATTGTTTCAACTGTGTCAAATGGCCTAAATGGTCGGTGTCACTATCAAAGCATTCATAAATATCTACCACAAAGTGTGTCCAAGCAACATACCTTTGGGGGGAATTTTTTGTCCATTTCCACCATTGTCAATGGTCTTGATCTAGATGGAGAACACCATACTGGAGTTTGGCCAACTCATCCATACAAAGAGAAATAATGTTCCATTTGAGTTACCCAACCAGTGGGATCTGAGCCATCAAATTTGGTCACATCCACACATGGAAGGCGTAGGTCACGGTGAAAGTGATGGGTCTGAAAATTCTAGGAATGAGAGGAAGTTTCAACTTAAGTATGCAAAGGTGAGTCAGATAAGGGAGGATCTGCAGGGATATGCATCTTGGTGCAGATCATCGTAGTGATAGATTCAAGTTGGGTAGTAATATCTTGTTTGAGATCTTGTTTGAGTTCCTCAATTGAAGCAACGATGGAGGAATGCATGCTTTTATTGATGGTGGAAATATTGACACTAAGTTGTCTCACTTCTTGTTGGGTCTCTGTGAAATTAGAGTGCAAGGTATTGAAGCGAGATTACAAGTCTTAGCTACAGGTATGGGCCATGATGACGAGGGAACCAAAAAGGGGCGGGTGGGGCCACACAAAAAATGGGCTATGGGTGAAGTGTATCACATCGATCAAGGTGACGAGTTGAATCCAATGGGGTAAAACCCAAATAAGGGTGTTGGAATGGGGTTGGGTCCACGAGAAAAAAAATATTGCTGGAAAATGATAGGTATGAATGCGATAAGGGAGAAGATATAAATCCAATGGAATAGGTCTGAAATAATGGTACCATCAAGATCTGAAGAATACTACAGTGATGAAATTCCCAAATGCTTAACAGGGAGAAATGTGTAGTGATTTGGCAACTTGAATGAAGGAGACATAGTTGCGCGACAATAGATATTATCTGTTATGTTTTTGTTTCCGTCCCCAAAGGTTAGGTATTCCAGGGTTCTACAGATAAGGGTTTTCCCTGTGCTATAGCTCTCTGATATACGTGTGGGGTCCAACAATAGTACTTGGCCCAATATCTCAGGGCACAAACTAAGGAGGCTAGACCATTCCCTTAGCCGTACTACCCGACTACCTAGGTATTAGAGAGTATATTTCCGAGTGTTTTTCTCGGTGGCACTATAGCAGTCAGGTGGCCAATTGGTTTATCTATGGAGGGATTCAAGAGATCTAGGTCGATCCATATACATGTGTTGTTTGATGCGCTACCACTCGAAAGCGTACCAACAAGGGTTACAAGGGCGGCCAACATATGTGTGCTTAAGTACCACTTGTATTTCCTGCATGCATAAATCCCCAACTATGGGTTTATGCGCATAACGACAGATCTTTGTAGCTTAAAGACGTCGGAATACGTCTCTACCCTAAAAAAAAATAACCCACAATTTTCTACCAAGGAAGGTGCTCTGATACCACTTGTAATATTCCAAATATAAAAAAGTATGAAGAACAAAAATAAATAGCTAGAAATGGCATATGAACAAAAATATAACCAAAACAACACCACAATAATACCAAAATGATACCAGAATAACACCAAAAGGAAAACTTTGATTACTGACAACAATGTTAACTTTATTCTTCGAAGGGGAAACCTCTAGCAGAGCATAGCTCTATTACAATAATATCCAAGAAAAAAGTTCTCATACCCTTGACTCCTATTTATACTAAATATGTCTATCAAAAGAACCATCTAGAGGAAGATCCTTCTAGAAGTGGAAGATTCTATTAGGTCTTCTTACATTGGAATTATTCTTCCTTATTGATAGGAATTATTAATATTGACCTTTATTACATCGAAATATATTATTCTACCTACGTCAAGGGTTAGGTCCCTAACAGTAGGAGTATATATGTTATATTCAATGAGAAGGTCATGTACAAAGATCAGTTGTAGGGAAAGAAACAGGAAAAAGAAAAACCATAATATAGAGTGCTTGATGAGATCACTAATTTTTTTTTTCCAAAGGTACGAGGAAATCAAAATGTACAACAACAATATCAACAGGTACCTCAAACTCCTGCAAGTGTTGTTAGAATATCTATCGGGTTAAGTAGACCCCATGAACGATACTCTCCTTCATTGTATTATTTATTGTTGACTGATTCCGGTGAACCATAATGTCATGAAGAGGCAATGCAGGTAGACACCAAAAGGAAGTGGGAGCAATGCATGAAAGAGGAAATGGATTCCTTGGTAAATAACCAGACTTGGGACTTGGTTTAATTTCCTAAAAGAAAAAGAGCATTGTAGAATAACTGGGTTTACAAGTTGAAGGAAGAAGATGGAGGAAAAAAGAGGTACAAGGCTAGAATTGTTGTAAAGGGGTTTGCACAAAAGAAAGGTATAGATTTTGATGAAATATTTTCTCATGTTGTTGAAATGACTTCAATTAGGACTATTTTAAGTCTTGTGGCAGTAGAAGATTTTTATCTTGAACAATTAGATGTGAAAACAACTTTTCTCCATGGGGATTTGGAGGAAGAGATTTATATGCAGCAACCACAGGGGTATGAGGTCAAAGGGAAGGATAATTTGGTATGTAGGTTGAATAAGAGCTTGTATGGTCTAAAGAAAGCTCCAAGGCAGTGGTATTTGAAGTTCGATAGGTTTATGACAGAACAAGGTTATAGTAGATGTCATTCTGATCACTATGTTTATTTTAAAAATCTAGAAAATGGAAGCTATATTATCTGGCTATTGTATGTAGATGACATGCTTGTTGCAGGGTCTAATATGAAGGATATAAATGTGCTCAAGAATAAATTAGCTAATTCATTTTCTATGAAGGATTTGGGTTCTGCAAAGAAAATCCTTGGTATGAGAATAACAAGAGACATGAAAAATCACAAATTGACATTGTCTCAGGGTGAGTACATAAAGAAGGTGTTGGAGAGATTTAGAATGAAGAATGAAAAACCAGTTAGTACACCTTTGGCTAGACATTTCAAATTAACTAAGGAAATGTGTCCCAAGACACAGGAGGAGACAAAATACATGTCTAGGGTCCCTTATTCATCAACAATTGACAGTTTGATGTATGCAATGGTTTTCACAAGACCAGATATTAAACATGCAGTGGGAGTTGTGAGCATGTATATGAACAATCCAGGTAAAGAACATTGGGAGGAAGTAAAGTGGATTCTCAGGTATTTGATAGGTAATTCTACTCATGCATTATGTTTTGGAGGTTCAGACACTGTTCTACAAGGACATGTTGATTTAGATATGGAAGGTGATAAAGACAGTAGGAGGAGAACCACAGGGTATGTTTTTACTATAGGTGGAACAACAATAAGTTGGATTTTGTAACTACAAAAGATTGTTTCACTTTCAACAAAAAAAACAGAGTATGTTGTTGCTGCATAGGCTAGTAAAGAAATGATTTCGTTATAGAGGTTTATGGAGGAATTGGGAAATAAGCAAAAGAATAGCAGGTTTTACTGTGAAAGTGAGAGTGACATTCATCTTGCAAAGAACTCATCCTTCCATTCGAATAATAATCATATACAGCTCATGTACCATTTCATACGATCCATCTTGGAATATGAACATTTGAAGTTGAAAAAGATACACACTAGCTAGAATCTTGCAGACATGTTAACTAAGGAAGTAACCAGGGAGAAAATGATTTCCTTCTCAATTTCAGTTGGTATTCAAGCATGAAGATGAAGATAAGAAATTTTCCACATCCAAGAAGGATCATAGTACAACATATACAATAGCGGTGGAGTTGTAGAGATTAGTCTCCAAGTGGGCGATTGTTGGTTGTGGATCCTGATTATCTTCCTGATTCAGAGGTCTTTGTTTTTGGCCATGTTTATACCCCATGAAGACTTTACACCATGGAAGAATGTACACTCTTGCATCTAGGGGAGTGCAGGGGGGGTTAGTAACCCTATGGGGTCTAGGGGGGCTATCCCCCCAATTGGTGGGTCCGAGGGCAATCAAGCCCCCGAAGGAAAAATTTCCTTGTAAATGTATATTGTAATTTCATAGTAAATCTGGACCATTCATTATAAGGTCACATATTTGACGGTAGAATTTATGTTAGGGTTTTGTTTCCCTAGAAGGAAACCCTCTTTTCTTGAGGGAAATGTATAGTGGCTATGTATCATTGCGAATATTGTATTCTGAGTGAGGAGACTCTGAGATAAATAAAAGGAAGTTACAACAAGTGTGTTGTAGGTTGTATCCCTTCATTTGTTGGATAATAATAAAGGAAGGACCTATCAATTTCTCTGGTGGACTTATCCCACACTGGGTGAACCACATATTCCGTGTCTCTACTATATTGTGCATCTTCTGTGTTTTATTTTTGCATTTGTTTTATTTTATTGCTCCGCGATCCTGTTTTTATAACATGTTGTGACATCAGGCTCCCATGATATGCCATGATCGCCATTGATATTTTTGTCTTGTGTTAGAGAAATCCATAGGGATGCCTCAGTTGTAAGACTTTGCAAGTCTCTGTACTCTTCCTGTGTGAGGAAGCCTTTGCAGGAAATATGGATCACTAGAGGGACTATGTAGTAGAGAAGGGGATGGTTATCTTGGAAGGTGAGTGATTGCAAGGAAGATGAGACTTAGATAAATCATGTTATGAGATAAATGGGATAATGAGTACAATGAGCATGTCTAAAGGAAAACAATGAGCTGAGATCTAACCGTGGCATCCATATGGATGCAGATCCATGATTTCACATATAAGTATTGTGCTGAAATGTATGCTTTAATCCATATTATGAACAACTATGGAGTGTTTATGCATAGAAGAAGTTATAATATGCATGTCGATTGATGATTGTTGTATGCATGAGATGAATTAGCAAAAGTATGGAAGGTACCAGGCCGTGAAGAGAAATACATTGTTGAAGTAGTTGAAGGATGAGGACATGACATGTGTTGTTGAGAGGAGAGAACACCGAGGAAAATGTTCCTTTGAAGGGGGATGAGAATGTAACACCCCATTTTGATCCCATAATTAATTGTAATAAATCATGATTAACAATGGGATTAACTCAACATAGAGATAATAGTACCATGCCATGGTAATCTGAACAATGTAAATGTATTAATTGTATAATAAATAAATTCAACAACTAACTGGTAGGTGGAGAAATAGTACTGTCCATGATACCATGAGAGGGAGTAATGAGGGGGCATAGAGGGGGGAGGGTGGTCCATCATCCTAATGGATCCCAAGCCACCTTTTATAATTATTTTAGGAATAATCAATAAATTCCCTTTTTCATAAAATCAAAGCAAATTAGTTAATGAGAGGGGGTTGGTAGTTGAACAGTAAACCACCCAAAATGAATACATGTATGGAGGATTTTCTAGGACAATTGAAGATTATCAATTGAGGGTGTAGAAATTACCCATATTAATTACCAATATTGACCCATGAGTTCCTTTTGATAGAAGGAAGAGGAGAACATATCGAGAACCTTCTTGGGGGAAGAACGGAAGAGACGCACATGAGCATGCTGAAAAATTCATTTTCGGAGACTAAGAGGGGAAGACTGACCGAGTAAGAGAAGAGATACAGATGGAATATGATTGTGTATATAATTTTGGAGAGTGATCAGAGTTGTGGGAGACCCCATCAAAAGAAGAGAGAAGATAGGTAGAGAAAGAGAGTTCGTGTGGCTAGGTAGAGAACCCTAAACCTAACTCGAGTTGAGAGGGTAAAGAGTTTTATGCTTGTTGAGTAATGGCACAAAGTAATTCTAGTTGAGATAAGTTGAGACAATTCCTTGTGCTAAGATAATTTCAGTTGGGATGGCATATGATAAACCTCATTGAGGCCTTGGACATTGTGGTTATAGAGGGTTTCTGCCAATATTTGTTGTGAAGAAGAGTGACCTTCACACTATCAATTGATATGAGCGACTGAATGTTCCCCTAGTCATATCATGACCTAGAACGAGGGTGGATAGATTGCAGAGAGGACTAGTGCACCCGAGCCTATGGTTGGTTGGAAAAGTACTCGCCCCCAGTCAGTTGGATGGTTGATAATTGTGATAGATAAGTCTCCTTGTGTTTTATTTCATGCTTTGTAAAATATGTAATTATACATGTCTATGCAATTGATGGAATTGAATGGTTCTATGTAAAATCTATAAGGAAAGGAAATGAATATATGCCCTGCATTTTTATGTATGCCTAGTAATTTATCTTTTTTTTATGGTTTCCTATGAATGGAAAACCGGTCCATGAAATTGAGAAATGGAATGGATGCATGAGGTTCCTCGAATGCATAGTTTTTTGTTGTATTGGTTATTTTTCCTTTGGGAGTTAATTACTCAAAATTCATATCATTATATTTCTCTTATTCCTTATAACACCATTGTTGTGCAAAATCTATTGAGGAAACCCCTAAATTTGGAAAACTCTTGTAAGCATCTCCATTGAGAAGTTTTGAGTTCTGAATATTGGAGGCAGAGCCACGTTAGAAGAGTTCCATGTTAGTCGAGCCACATTGGAAATTTACTTGAGGGAGGGCCATTATGGTGGACAATGTGGTAGATATTAGCAAGATTAGAGATTTTTTAAAGGGCCTTTACCAAAGGATAGATCTCGGATAAGTGGAATCCCACAGATGGAACCGAGAAGCCAGAAATAGCAGGATCTAGGATTGATTTAAAAAGGGAATTTTCCAAAAAATTTGGACCCTAGATATTGAACCCAGTGGTGGAACCCAAATTCGAGTAGTGGACATCCAAAAGTTTCATAAAGAGGGATGTGGCTAAAGTCTAGATTCTAAATGTGGGACCTAGTTGATGATATCGAACCAAACTAGAACCCTGGTAGAATTGGAACCTTGCAGTGAGTAGTAAGCCATGCTAGATGTCACGTTGACACCATGTTAGAGGCCAAAATAACAAGAAGGACCTATCAACAGGGCCATAGTGGTGAGATTATGGTGGAGGATGCCAGATGACAAAACTGTGATAATCCAAAAATATGGAAATTCAAAGATTCTTGAAAATGGTCTTTTGGAAAAATGATGGATTCTAGATGCCACATTCGGTGCCACATCAAAATGCTCATTCAAATGCCACGATATATGACACACCAACATACAGTGCCATAAGTGCCACATCGAATTGCTAAGTTTACATGCCACGTTGGCATGCCATGTTGCAATACATGCCAGTAAGATGTCCCTGTCAGCAGGTCATGATGGTAGGTCATAGGGTAGAGGCCATATGGTGGAACCAGGAAGCGAAACCAATACCATATGAAAGGATGGGGTTTCATTTAAATAGAATTTCAGAAAAGTTCAAATGCTATATGGTGGAATGGTGCAGTGGAACCTGAACCATTTGGATATATAGAAGTCCAGGGTTTCTTAAAAATGGGATTTTGGAAAATGCTATATGCTAGATGTTGGATGTGGAACTTCAACACATAAGATCCACAAGCCCAAAGAAGAAGGGAAGATGTCAGGTATATGGACACATCATCCTGACATGGAGGTCATGTATGATGAAACCCCTGGCCATGCAAGCATTTGGATCTAATGAGGAGGTGCTAGGTGGAGTGTGACACATGGAAGAGGACACGTGTCTTTCCATGGTGATGTCAGGATGAAGAGGAGTGGTTAACAATCAAACACCTTTGAAGATATATATTAATATGGATCATCAAATTGAACATATCTCAACATCAAATCTGTCAGGATCACATGACCTTGTTAAAGGTCGAGCACCATAAAATCCCTCTAAATATCTGGATCGTTGATCAATGTGATTCTTCACCATCTGACCTAGAGGATGTGAAAGTTGTTCCCCATAGGCATAAGGACATGGGGATGGGACCCACTCATCCCACAACCAATGGTTTAGCGACAAATGGAGGCCTTCCATTGGATACAGATAAGAAAGGGTACGAAAATTAGAGATCACCAGCTGGCATCCAGGTATAGATGGGATCTGCATCAGAAGTGGAAGGAAAATATGAAAATCTATGTTTCTATTTAAACGGAATTATACAAAAGTCCGAATCCCAGATGAGAAGGAACCATGTGGGTGAAACTAGGATATTTAGAAATCCGAGAATTTTGATAAATGATCTTAATGGAAAAGCCAAATTATGGATGGGTGGATATACAGAGTCTTGGGAATGTCGAATAAGTAGATATCCAAAGGATTGGAAATTTTGGATATCCGACTCTATGTGACCAATGAGGTATGAAACCCAACTATGGAGAAAAAGAGACGATCCACTTCAGCCAACATGTGCAAGATTAGGTCCAAGTGGATGCCTAGTGGAATGATGACATCAATTGGTACATGTGGAGTAGGTCCACATGGATATTACGTGGAAACAATGACATAATCATAAATGTAAATACTACAAAACTTTGAAGGGCCATAACTCAGATATGCTTAAAAAAATATCATGGATTGGGCAGATTTGTTGGAAAAGATCTCAATCTACGAACCTTGAGAGCAATCTACTGCGATTTTGAATCACTCAACTAGTGAAGGAAAAGCCTTTTGATTCAATTCTTTGACTAGATTTACACAACGAGATCTAGATCTAAAATAGATATTTCATAAGAAAGAAACTTATAGATTTACAAAAAAAATAAAATATTTTCTTTTCATTGTTCATATGATCCATATGTAAATTTTAATAAATTACTATTCAAACATATAGTAAAATCAATAAGAAATTAAGAGATCCATGACCTTGTCTTTGCAACAATTTAATTTAATTGGTGTATACAACATGCCTTATAAATCCTTGCCTCTTTAATGGTCTTCCATGGAACACTACCATGGATTCACGTTAAAATAAAATCAGATCTGCAACATCTCACAAACTATTGTGGAATTACCAGGTCCTTAAGACTAAAGGAAGATACGATATTATCAGACATATCTGCAACATCTCAGAAACTATCATGGAATTGCCAGGTTCTTAAGACTAAGGGAAGCTATGATATTATCATACTCTTTTCACTATATCTATTATGTCATTCTCTTACATGTATTGATCTCATGATATCAATTTATCATACATGGACTGGACCACTTTTAGATCTATGTAATATTCCAGATATAAAAAGTATGTAGAACAAAAATAAATAGCTAGAAATGGAATATGAGCAACAATATAACCAGAACAACACCACGATAATACCAAAATGATAGCAAAATAGCACCATAAAGAGCACTTTGATTACTGAGAGCAATGTTCACTTTCCTGTTCGAGGGGGCAACCTCCAACAGAGTAGAGCTCTATTACAATAATATCCAAGATAAAACTTCTCATACCCTCGACTCCTATTTATACTAAATATGTCTATCAAAAGAACAATCTAGAGGAAAATCCTTCTAGAAGAGGAAGCTTCTATTAGGTATTCTTACATTGGACTTATTCTTCCTTATTGCTAGGCCTTATTAATATTGACCTTTATTACATGGAAATATATTATTCTACCTACGTGAGGGGTTAGGTCCCTAACATTTCCACTGATCCGGATTTTATGAGAAGAACAAAATGAATACACATTATTAATAGGTGCTTAACAAAAAATAACAGAGATACAATAAAACTAGTTTTCTATTCAATAAGTAAATAAGTTGAAACTGTAAACTGTAGCAGAAAACAAGCTTGTTGGAATGTTGGCAGCTTATCTCTGAGAAGATATGTGACGACTATGCTCATTCGTAAGAAGATGGTTACAATGAGGCTCTAAAGGCATTTTACAATAAACATGAATGTAAAAAAACCTAGAAATCCAAAAACCTAACCCTAGGAGATGAAGCGCCAAAAGTCATGTGGGCCCCATTTGGGTAAGTCAGTAGATCAACTTCCAGGGGTCGTAACATTTGCATACAATCTCCGTTTGACGCGCTCAATACCTCGTTAGAAAGATATATCTTAGGAATACAAATTTTGTGTGTGAAACATCAAAGAAAATTCCACGTTGCTCCCCATTTTCCCTAAAAATGTCATTTATGGCCTCAAAACGACTCTGGAAATTTCAAGACCCAAAAAACTGCTAAAAATAGTAAATTGCCAAAATTGCCAGAAAACTGTTTTGAGCCAGTTGGAAAAGGTAGGTGGCCACCAATATCCACATGGATTAATACTCCCTCCTTAGGAAGAAATGGACTCCATTGCATTGAGTTCCCCCATCAGATGAGGAAATTTCTGCTGAATTTGGCCCCGGGTGAACCACTTGCCTTGGTGCAGGAGCTACCCTGCTTTGACGAATCGATAAAGTTGGATCCTTTGTTGTTGAGTGCCCTTGATTTGTGTGTCCACAATCGGATCACTGGATGCCTATTATATGTAATTGGGGTTGAGCTCTATTGGTGTTAGTTGTTCTGCTACTTCTGAGTTGTCCAATAATGGTGGGAAATAAGGATGAAGGAGATCCACGTTGAACACTAGGTGCATGCCAAGGAAAGGAGGAATGTTGAGCTTAAAAGCACTATCCTCCATGACCTTTTTGATGGTGTATGACCCATAACAGAGTGGGCGAAGCTTCCGATGGGGTCTTGTAAGGCGTTCTTTTTGCAAGTGCAACCAAACTTTGTCGCCCACCTGAAACATATGTGGCACCCGATGTTGATCATGGCACTACTTGTACTTGTCATTGGACTTCTGTAGGATATCCTGAACCTATCGGTGGATGTGCTGGATCCACTCAATGAACCGGGTGGCTTTTTCAGCTTCAGTTGGAGCAGGAGATGAGTCAGTCAAGGTGACCGCAAGGGGAAGTGCAACATCTATGGGACCCAATGGTTGTAATCCCAACCCCACTTGAAAGGGGCTGTGGCCGGTTGAGCTACGCATGGATATATTGTAGCTATGCTAGACATATGGAAGGATCTCATCCCATGTGCGAGGTTTCTTGGAATTATACATGCGAAGGATATGCACAATAATTCGATTTACGACCTCAGTTTGGCCATCTGTCTAGGGGTGGAAGGTTGTGGATTTGGTGAGCTTGGTGTCCAATAGTGACCAGAGGCTCGACCAGAATGTGCTGAGAAATCGACTGTCCCAATCTGAGACAATGGTTTGTGGGATTCAAAAATGTACCCAGACTCGTTCAAAGAATATCTTGGTAGTGGCCTTGGCTGTGATGCTCTTCTTTCAGGCAACCAGAATCACCATCTTAGAAAAGCGATCAACAACCACAAAAACACAGTCATTTCCCTACTTTGTGGACAGGAGGCCCGACATGTAGTCCATTGAGATGGATTCCCATGTCCTATAAGGAGTAGGAAGAGGGGTGTACAGGCCCTATTTCTTAGTGGTCAGTTTGGCAATAACATAGGCAGTGCAGGACTTGATATACTTGTTGACCTCCTGTCAAAGTTTCGTTTAGTAGAAATGTTTTTGTAGCATTGCCACTATCTTTTCAATGCCGAAGTGTCCTGCCACCTGACTGTAGTGGGATTCCCAGATCAACTTTTCTCGCTCACTTGATGGAACACAAATATGGCCCAGATGACACAACAACCCATCCTGAAGATGCAAATTATCGACAACTTGCGTTTGCACCCAAAATTTGGTAGGTGGTGGTGAAGTTTGGGTCTGTCTCATAGAGTTGGGGCCATCTAGAGGTCTCATGGCCACAAGAGTCTAGCACCATGGCGAGTACCCCGAATGGCGGTCTGCTGAGGCAATAAGTGATGCGGTTGGTGCTTCCTGTTTTATAATTGATGTTGAGGTGGAATTGCTGCAAGTATGTGGACCAATTTTGATGGCAGCCATTCTGCAATTTTCCTTGTGTCTGCATGAATAGCAGTGGCTTATGATTAGTGTGGATGACTGTCTCCTTCCCAAGAATGTAATGTCTCCACTGGCGGCAGGCTTTCACAATGGAGTACATTTATTTGTCGTAAGTAGGGTAATTATGGAAAACATATGATAGTTTCTCACTATGATAGGCCATGGGGTGGCCGTGTTGAGTTTGTCTCAATCTCAAAGGGCTGCTGCAACTATGGTAGTGAAAGTACTGGGACTAAGTACAAGTGCTAATGCAACTATGGTAGTGAAAGTACTGGAGCTAAGCACAAGCACTGCTTCAAATCATCAAACGCTTGTTGTTGGGACTGACCCCATGCAAATTTTGCCTTACCACCACCCCTGGTTATTTGGCTAAGGGCCCATGCAATATGGGAGAATCCCAACATGAAACTATGGTAGAAATTGGCAAGGCCCAAGAATCTCTAAAGCTCAGTGAGTGTGGTTGGGGCTAGCCAGTCACAAATAAATTGGATCTTGGATGGATCCACATGTATGCCATATTGATCAATGATGTAGCCCAGTTAATGGACCCTGTCCATGCCAAAGGAGCATTTTCCCAAGTTGGCATATAGCTTGTGCTGCCGCAGGGTGTGTAGAACTTGCTGAATATGCTACAAGTATTCAACCCAAGTCTTGCTGTTAATGAGAATGTCATCCAGATACACCACTATAAAAGTATTGGTGAATGGTCGCAGGATATCGTCCATCATCCTCATGAAAGTGGCTGGAGCATTTGTCAAACCAAAGGGCATGACCAACCATTCAAAAAGGCCATCCTTTGACTTGAAGGCAGTCTTCCATACATATTTATGTTCTATTGGGACGTGGTGGTAGCCAGACTTTAGATCAATCTTACTAAAGTATTTTCCCCCCATGAGTTGATCAAGGAGGTCATCGATTCGGGGAATCAGATATTGGTTTTTTACTGTGATTTTATTCAGAGCCCGATAATCAATGCAGATTTGCCAGGTTCCATCTTTCTTCTGTACCAAAATGATTGGGCTCCCACAAGGTGATGAGATGGGATAGATGTACCCCTTGTGGAGCAGTTCTTGGATCTGTCACTTGATCTCCTCACTCTCTAACAGAGAGTGGCGATAGACTAGCCCATTGGGTAGTGGTGCACTGGGGATCAAATCGATGGGGTGCTTAACCTAGCAGTGCAGAGGTACCCCGATAAGTGAGGAGAAGATATACGAGTATTCTTCCACGACCTTATCTACTTTCTTCTGCTGTGTAATTTTGTATTCTTCGTGATTCATTCTGAGAGTGAATCACGAAGAAGACAAAATTCCCCGTATGAGAGATGACCTTCCTGCATTGCTTAGCAGAGATCAAGGAAATAACACTAGGTGGGATTGCCTCGGGTATCCTGTACAATTTCCTGTTCAAAGTAATAATAACACTACGAGACCTAGACTCATATACAACATGACATTTCCATAAATAAGGTTGGCCCAAAACAACATCACAAACTTCAAGAGGAGAAACATCACACAATACCTCATATTTGAAGGGCTTGATTTCGTACGAAAGTTGACACTATTGGCCGACGCAGAGATCACTTCCTTAACAGATCCATCCAATGGTGTAGGGTTCAACATTGTCGGTAGGGCTAGATGCTTGATGACCTCTGCTGAGATGAGGTTCTTCTAGGTACCACTATCAACGATGAAGTGCAATGGGGTGCCTTTTAGCTACATCTATGAATGGAAGAAGCACTCTCCTTCTTCTGGCTTGTCTAGTTCACCAGGATGGAGCTTGGCGATAGCAACGATGGCACTGGGTTCTGCATCAATGATCCGTCTTCCCCTTTCTGGTTCTGACTCAGATTCAGAACCCGCATATGATTTAGAGGCTTTCACTTTGACCACCAACGACTTCTTTGAGTGACAGTCAACAGTGTTATGCCAAGGGCTCTTATGGAAGTCATACCACTTTCCTATATCTTTCTTTGTCTTTCCGGTGTCCTTCTTTGCTTGTGGCTTGGACTGGTTGTCCTGAAACTATCCATCTTTGCTCTGTCCTTTGTTCTGTGGGTTGGGGCCACCCTTTCCTAGATTTTTTTGTGAGGGGTTCCCAGGCCCAAATTTCCGCGACTTTTGTTTGATCTTCTGCTCTATTTTGATGACATATCGGTAGGTCGTGCCCAAGGATGAGATGTCCAAAAATTCCATTTCGGTCTAGATGTATCTATGCAGAGAACTGCAATCTACTTAGATCTATGTCACTTATAAGCTTAGATTTACTCTTCCCATCTATTTATCATATCTAACATGGTAATGCAATCATAGTATATCAAATGGAAAATATAGAAGACCAATCACACATAACACAAGATGTACATGGTTCACCCTCTCTCTAGGGCTACGTCCACATAACTGTGCTTTATAATATATTAATATGTAGCATACAGTTCTTGTCTGCAGTCTTAGCTAGCATATCTTCTCTCTTCTCCTCTCTTTCTCTCTCCTCCCTATTCACCCAGCTACAGGGTTGACTTTCATACCCAGCTGAAGATCTTACAAAACTAGAAGGCTCTCCCACTTAGCGCTTCTCTCTCACACAACAATAATCTCTCACAACATACCAACAACAACTAGATTAACCCTCCTCCCTTCATGTAGTTTCTTATTTATACATTACAATCACGCACCGACATCCTTAGGTCGAAACCTAGGTGTTAAAACCCTAGATTCCAAAACCCTAGGTGTTAAAACCCTAGATTCCAAAACCCTAGGTGTCTAAAACCCTAGGTCAAATTGATCCACGTTTTTATGGCTTCGCCATCCTATCTTTCCTTCCTTTTCATGTGGTGCTCCACAACATCTAATGGTGTCTTTTTCCACTTGATGAGTCGTCCACAATCCTTCTTCCTTGCTAAATTGTCATCCTCGATCTCCTCATCCAACGAATTTCTTTCTCGGGCTTTGCTCCATTTTTTCTGCTCTTTTGCTCGCTTCGACCTTGTAACAGTCATTGTGTCTTCCACACAATTCGTATTTCACCTTTTCTTCCTTGATCTTCGCTTTCTTCCATAACCAAGGGCCAACAGTAATCCAATAGAAGTTTGTAGGTGTGTGAGTGTCATTTATGTATGTGTGTAGGGTAGGTGTGTAAGTGCATCAATTGTGTAGATGTGTGGGTATGGGGGTTATGTGTGTGAGTGTGTTTCTTATGTGTGAGGGATTCAATTACCTATGTGAGTGTGTTTCTTATGTGTGAAGTCTTCACTTAAATGTGTGAGTTTGTCACTTATATGTGAGCGCACACATTGATTATGTATGTGACTACATTATTTGTGTTGGTGGGTATGTTGTTTATGTGTGATTGTGTGTGTTGCATATATGAATGAGTGTGTTTCTTTTGTACATTAGTGTGCCACTTATTTGTGTTGGTGCATCAATTATGTTGGGTGTTTCTCTCATGCATGAATGATGCACCACTTATGTTAGGTGCATCTCTTATGTGCATGTGTGTGTCACTTATGTTTGGTGCATTGCCTATATACCTGAGTGTGTTGTGTATGTTAGCTTCATCATTTATGTGCATGCGCACATCACTTATGTTAGCTGCAAATTTATGTGTATGAGTGTGTCACATATTCCATGAGTGGTTTTCTTGTTTTATGTGCACAAGTGTATTTCATATGTTAAGTGTGTTTCTTATGTGCATGTATGCATTATTTATGTTAGGGGATGGTACAAGTTGATGCTTCCCTCTCATGACATGTTAGTTATAATGGAAATCTAGAAAACAACAATCTATTCAATAGGATGAATTATTAGAGGTACATGCACAACTTTTTACACTATGGTGTAAAAATATGAAATGTAGGAGAATACAATTAGTTTCCAGAATATATGACTTCTATTTATGGAAAAATTGTGTAACTTATAAAAACTCATATTCTTCCAACATTGGTCTGCTACTTTTCCTCTAAACAATAATGCAATGGTAGAAATGGCATAAGAAATTTTTTTGGGGTTATATTGCTTAGACATAATTTGTCTTAGACCTCTATGAATGCTTTGAATCAGACACACATTATATGGAACAACTAACCAAGCTTAAACAATATGATATAGTCAAAGAGTTCATCTCATATTTTGAGAAACTTACCATTTCCACCAAAGGCATGTCAAATGCATTCTTCTAGGAATCATTTATCAATGTTTTTAAAGAAGAGATATATGCCCAAGTCTTAATGGCTTGTCCTACTACTTGGTTGGAAGCCTCTCAAAGAGCCGGGTAATCCCAAAGGGTGGTGAATTCCAAAATCAAAGAGACAACATATATTGCCCATCCTCATCCTATTATTTATCCCCCTTGCAACACTCTCCATCCTCTCCACCCCTCAATATCCACAAGTTAACCCATGTTTAAATGGTGGAGGACTAACTTAAAGGTCTCTGCTACAATTTTGATGAGAAATATTTTTCTAGGCATAAATGTAAGGAGAAAAATCTCTTTATGGTCATTTCAAAGGAAATTTTAGATGATGAAGCTATAGTTATGCCTTAGGATCCTTTGCCTCCATGTATCAATGAAATTCCTCCCTCTAGAGGATGTGGAACCTTTGATCTCCTTCCATGCCTTGACTGGTATTTTAGCTCCCCAAAACCTCAAACTGATTGGATACATCAAACATCACAAATTCATTATCTTAATTGACAACAACAACACCCATAATTTCAATCACTGATATGTATCCCAAGAAACACACCACTATATCCAAATGTGAAAAAATTCCAGATCATGATTTCTATTGGTATTTCCATGAAATGCAGGGGCCGTTGTGAAAATGTGTGGCTTCAAATGGGTGATTATTCCTTGAAAGCCCACATGTTTTATATTGAAATTGGTGGTTGTGACATAATTTTGGGTGTTGAATGGTTACAAATATTAGGTCCCAACACCATGGATTTCTGTGAGTTATACATGAGTTTCTAGTAGGAGGATCATCACTACATTTTCAAAGGAATAACTGATGTGGATATTTATAATTATGTATGTTATCATGAGTATGAATGGGATATCATGTCATCCTGCATAATTGTATTCATATGACATGCCATATTATTAAAGGGTATCATAGTTGTGAATATTTAAGGAGAGTTAGTGAAATTTAGAGGTAACTCATATCCTCAATGGTGGACAGAGGATATTGGGTATGCTACATTGTGGTATCAAATCAATGGTTTCAACACTAGACGTGTAGTGGGATAGAAACTAACATGTAGAGTAAATACAATTTATAGGTTGTGCATGAAGTGTTTGACAAAATTTCTCAATGGAAATTGGAAAAGAGTGTAGATTTCAAACAATATGTTTGATATAATTCCTCAACGAAATATTTGGGAAAATTTCAAAATTGGAGGAAAATCCTCAATTCTAGACTAAATCTAGGAATCAATGATGGACATGGGGTACTCTATATGTTACAATGTCAATTCTCTAGAGATCATCAACTCACAATGGATGGAAAAAATTCTTAAAAAATAGAATTAAGTCATTGTGGCCTAGTTTCATTCCATTAAAGCCTTTGAGACACCTTCTCAACCCTTCCATCCTAACATGCAATTAGTCTTGGCCAAACACCAATCCTTTTTTGAAACCCCACAAGGTATATGACTCTACCAAGGTGAGAAATTATAGTCATATCATACTAGTTAGCCTCCCATCTAACGTACACCCTTATTTCCATCAATTTTCCCAAAAAATGAAATCGAAAATATAATTCAAGAGTTGTTAGTTATTGGTGTCATCCGTCATATTACCAGTTCTTATTCATCACCAGTTGTCATGGTCCTCAAGAAAAAAGGCACTTAGCACATGTGTCTTGACTTTTGAGTTCTCAACAAAGTCACAGTCAAGAAAACTTTCCCCATTCCTATCATTAATGACCTCTTGAATGAGCTCAAAGTCACTCAATTCTTCACCAAACTTGATCTCAATTCAAGCTATCACCAAATTCACATGAAGGAGGTAGACATTCCCAAAACTTCTTTTCACACTCATGAAGGCTGTTATGAGTTCTTGGTGATTCCCTTTGGCCTTTTCAATGCACCTTCCACCTTCTAGAGTCTCATGAACAACATCTTTCAACCCTGTATCCATCATTTTATTCTTGTATTTTTTGATGACATCTTGATCTATAGTAAAACTTGGCATGCCTATGTCACTCATGTGGATTGGGTCTTGTAACTACTTGTTAATCATTAAATATTTCTCAAGAGGTCCAAATGTGTCTATTGTGTCTTTGAAGTGGAATAAGTGGGACATATTGTTATTCATGATGGTGTACGTGTGGACCCAAATAAAATTGAAGTAATGAAGGATTGGCCACAACCAAAAAATCTTAAAAATTTAAGAGTTTTTTTTGGGTCTCATTGGTTACTACAGAAATTTTGTCAAGATCTATGCTAAGATTACAACTCCCCTCAACTCCTTTCTTAAAAAAAAAATCTTTCAGTTGGAATGAAGTTGTAGATCATGCCTTCTAGCATTTGAAGAATTCTATGTGTACCACCCTAGTACTCACTCTACTAGACTTCAAAAATACCTTTTTTTTGGAATGTGATGCCTCTAGTAAAGCATCATTGTAGTACCCATGCAAGAGTGAAGACCATTGACATTTTTCAGTAAAAACCTCCTTGAGGGGCACTTGGGAAAATCCAATTATGAAAAATAAATGATGACTATATTGCATGATATGGATATCTAGTGCCCATACATACTTAGGAAACATTTCTGTATTAAAACTGATCACCGCAACTTGGAATACTTCCCAGAGAAAAGAATTTCATCCCCTGATCAACATAAATGGGTCACCAAAATGTTGGGATATTATTATGAGATAATTTATAAGAACGGAAAGGAGAATGTGGTAGAATATGCTCTCTCTAGAAAATATGAAGAGGAAGGATCCCTCTTTTCACTCTCCTTCACAACAACAGACTGGTTGAATGATTTACACAAAGAATGATTTGTTGATCCCAAGATTTCCCACCTAGTCCAACAACTTTGAATGACACCCCATGCATAACAAGTCTACACTTGGAACAATCAAGAGATTTTCTATAAAGGGACTTTGTATTTGAATAGTCACTCTACCTTTAAATCAACAATGTTATTTGAACCTAATGCTTCTCCAACAGTAAGTCATTCCAGCTTTCATAAAACATATGAAAGGATCAAATGCTCATTTTTTTGAGAAGGAATGGAAAAGGGAATCCATAATTTTGTGGTAGACTGCAACCTTTTCCACTGACACAAGGGAGAAATAGTCAAAACTCTAGGTGAACTACAAACTTTACCCATTTTGCAAGTTGTATGGACTGACATTTCAATGGGCTTCATTGTAAGGTTACCCAAATATGGAAATAAATATGTCATCATGGTTGTGGCTGATTTCCTTTCCAAATATGCACATTTTTGTGTTCTGCAATGCCCCTTTAAAGCCTCAATGGTTTCTCAAGTATTCATGGATAATGTATTTAAAATCCATGGTATGCCACAAGATATTTTGTTAGACACTGACCCCACTTTCACTAGTTATTTTTGGTAAGAATTGTTTCATCTTGAGGGAAATTAATTACATCTAAGCACTGCTTATCACCCTGAATATGATGGTCAGACTAAAGTAGTCAACAAGTGTTTGGAATCATATTTGAGGTGGTTTACTTTAGAACAAAAAATTTAATGGGTTCAATGGTTACCCCCAACAAAATGGTGGTGCAATACAACTTATCATGGTTCCACTCAAATAAATCTATTTGAGGCTGTCCATGGCCAAAATTCCCCATCAATAATATCCTACTTACCTAGAGTCTCTAAGGTGAAGTGTAAAATACCTAGTTTTAATCCCTGTAAATTACAATGTAAATGTGCAAATGTAATTTAGACTGGTGAGCCAATATGTTTGAGTCGAAGAGACCATACTGATTAATATGGATGAGGGATAAACTATGTATTTTGTACATTGAAATGATAAATAAAAATAATAATTGTTGGCTGTGATACGAGTGAGACGATAATGAAAGAGGGGGCTATGATTCCACAAGAGAGGGAGCTAAAGGGGGGTCTAAGGGGTTACCCTTTTCTATTAATTCATCCATTTTCATATTAATGTTTATTCCCTTAGAATTATCAAAATAGATATTAAATTTATGTAAGAGTGGTAGGTGAGGAAAGTCAACTCAGCAATTTATGATATCATGGGATGAGTACAACCACTATTTATGAAATGTTAGAGTCAAGCTTGCATGAGAAGAAAAGGAAATTCAAGTTCCTTTTTGGGACAATTTTTACATGTTGTTTTTGGGTAGCAAGATAGGAGATAAGTGTTGGAAAAGAGCACTAGCCCTTTTATGTTTGAGAACAACCATGAGAGGGATGATTTTTATGCCTGGATTTAGGTTGTTTGCATGTAACTGATATCCATGTTGAGGAAATGGATCAAGAGCCTTATAAAGGTTGTTGTGAGCACTCCCAGAGAAGATCAAAATTCATGGAATACTTAACTAGGATATTTCCTAGCCAATTGAGTGCATTAGAGCCCTGGAGGGAAGTAGAAATTCATGAGGTACTACATGGAAGAGAAGGGGGATCCCATTGGGTTATACAGGTTGAGGGGAAAGAGAGTTGTTGGATTGGAATTTTTGTTGGATTATAACCTAGGTTTTTGGGCTATTGAATGTGGAGAGTGGACAACCAAGAGGGCTATAGCTCCTTGTGGACTCGTAGCCTCAGCTCCGGGGTGGATTATCATTGAGAGAAAATGAACAACAATCCTATGGACGAGAGGAATGTCCCTTGTACACAATGAGTCGAATATTCACAAACATATAAGTGTTTTGTGTGATTTTATTATGATGTTAATTCCATTGTGAAATGTTTACATTGAATGCTCTTATATTTGGTTGGTTAACCGCATTCACCATTTTTATTATGTTGTAATTAGGCGCATCTTAAATTTTATGGTCCTGCTACTCTTTGTTAATTTTATTTGAATATGGTGTAATAATCCATTTTGAGCATGATGAGGTATATTAAAAGTGGTATCAGATCCCTGGTTGCAACATTGGTCCTAGAGAGTCTGCTATAAGACAATACCGTTGCTATCATGTTTTAATTAGGGAAGGAATTTGCAGAATTGGGCAATGTCCCCAATAGGTGTATTTTAGCTGAAATCGACACAGGTATGTTGAGAATTAGAATACATCAAGTGGTTTTTTATCCTAGAGGAAAAAAGGGTCAAATCCATGGTAGTTGCATAGGGTGATTGGGGTGAAATTTGAGCTTGCCCAACAAAAAATGATATGGGGTCAAAATTCCACTATTTCTAAATTATGTTGGGATTTCTTGTGGCATAGGTCAAATTGGTCTATTATGTGTTAAAATGCAGTTTGGAGGGCTTAATTTTGTCCCATGAAGATTATTTTTTGGGTTCCATGATAGTCGTGATGGTCGTGAGCTAAAAAAATAAAAAAATGACTAAGTATTGAAATGTTCTTTGGTGGCTGATACAGAGTGTCAGTGAGGAAAATATTTTGGTGGATGATATAGGGCATAACGATCAAGAAATTATTTTCGTCGCATGATGTATTGACAAAGGAATATATTTTTAAGTCGTCGATAAAGGAGTGTGTTGATGAAGAAAGATATTCTCAAGGTGTCGAAACATCAGAGAAGGAAGAAAATATTGCATTGAAACATCGATGAAGGAAGAAAATATTGCGCTGAAACATTGACGAAGAAAGAAAATATTTCTCTAAAATGATGATGAAAAAATAAAATATTGTGCTGAAACGTCAACAAGGAGAAAATATCTTTGATTGTTGATAAATGGCATGTATCGACGAGAGAGAAATATATTTTATTGTTGATAAAGGAGCACGTATCGATGAGGAAGAAAGATTTCAACTCGCCGATATGGGGAAAAGAAAGAAGAGAAGAAAATAAAAGAGAAAAGAAAATAAGAAAAATATAAGAAAGAAGGAAATAAATAAGAAAAGAGAGAAGAGACGAGAAAGAAAGAAGAGAAGAGGAGGAAATGGAAGGAGAAAAATAGAAAATTTTACAAAAAAATGGAGCCAAAAACTTGTTTTGGAAATAAAAAAATCATTTCAACTCAGATTCAGATGAAATTTAAGGGGTATGTCCATAGTGATGAGGGATACAAGAGTTCTAGTGATGGCCATTGGCTCTTTTTGCTTCAATTTTTCAAAAAATGAAAATTAGTGACTTTCAAAGATCTAGGTCGTGCTTAGTATATAGGTTCCAAATAAAGGTGGAAATTTTAGAGGGAGTCTGAAAACAAGCATGAATATACCCATTTGGGATCCTAGAAAAATTATAAAGGGATTGGTGTGGAGTTACCCAGAAAGGGAAAAATCCACTGTTCCCGAGCACTTTTTGGGGAATTTTGAAATCTTCAGAGGAGGAAAAGGGACGCAGATCACCAATAGAAAAAACATTATTTAGTCAAAATTTTATTTGGTCATTAATCAAGACAACTTTGTCTGGAGGGGGTTTTCACCATTTTTTCTCTGTTTGGGAGATAACCATTTTCTACTAAAAAATTAAGTTTGGAGGAAATGCAAAAGGACAAAGTTGCTAAATATAGATTGATGTAGAAGTTGGATGGAGCATCATATATTGGATCTGAGAGTTGATATGTATTCATAATAAGGAATACTATCAACACTCGATATAAAATTTTTCCTAGTTTTCACCAAATTTTCTTCTACAATAGGAAAAAAGTATTCTTTGAGATTTATTGTACCAGTGAAATAGGGGCAAAAAGGGTGAAATTATTGATTTCAGAGGGCCATAAATTGTATCTCTAAAATCATAATAAGGCATGATGAGTATAGCCATTGGAAAGGTAATCCATAGGAAAACATGACAATAGGTTTAGGTTCTCCTAGGAAGAATTTGGTGGTGTTATAAATATGTAGGAAAAATGACAAATAAACTTTGTGAACCATGTAATTGCTCAATGTGAAAGTTTCCAAATAATATAAATTTTGGAAGAACATTTCCAAATGTTAAAGGTACATGCAAGATGTCAATATTGGGTAAGAAAGAGTACATATACTCATGATGGTGCTTGTATAGTGTTGTGAAGGCACATTTTGGAGTACATCAACTTGACAAATAGAAAGGGGCTGAATTTTAAATAACATGGTATTGTTGATGAGCAAGGGACCACTCAAGGAGAGAGTGTTGTGTCAAGTTATTTCTAACAAGAGGATCAGATGATATAAATTCATATTGTGTGGGTCTATTGCAGATTATAATTCTAGGGTCCAATGGACATGGAAACAGGGAAGAACTTGTAGAGTTGGCTGAGAAGAAAAGAGTTTGTGAAGGAAGTGTAGAGATATAGAGTAGGTAATGAAAATTTGATAAAGGACATAGGAAGAGAAGATCCAAATTAGTATCCAGCTGCTACATATTCAGAATGAATTGAAAATACATATCAACATGGATTCTCATGTAGGAAATGAAGCCAACAGGTGAAAAATGTCATGAATGTAAGGTAAGCCTCCATGGCCTTGCACATAGAACTATGATGATGATAGTAAATCTTGTTGCATACGAGAAGAAGTATCTCAAGAGGTGATGTGTCACTCATGGGATGGGTAATTTATCTCCATGGGAAAGTGTAGTAATTCTTGGAAAAGAGTTGCAAGCCATGGATTAGAAACTCATGTCTTAAGGTATTTAGAGTAAGAAATCCACTTTTATTATCAGAGTACGTAGTGGAAACATGATATAGGTAAAAGGAATTAAGAAAAAATAATAATGAGGGTCCATTCACTTTTAAAATATCCAATGGAGAAATGTAGCATTCCATCGAGAGAATTTTGGTCTTGAGTGGACAAACAAGGATTCATAGTGAATCACTCAATGAAGTGAAGATAAGTATTTTAAAATTGAGCAAAGCTAATGTAAAAATAGAGATAATGGAAAGGGATGCCAGAATGTTAATATGTAATCTA
>ML783934.1:1093730-1181145 GCA_009831015.1 Picea engelmannii | reverse complement strand
AGGAAGGTGCTCTGATACCACTTGTAATATTCCAAATATAAAAAAGTATGAAGAACAAAAATAAATAGCTAGAAATGGCATATGAACAAAAATATAACCAAAACAACACCACAATAATACCAAAATGATACCAGAATAACACCAAAAGGAAAACTTTGATTACTGACAACAATGTTAACTTTATTCTTCGAAGGGGAAACCTCTAGCAGAGCATAGCTCTATTACAATAATATCCAAGAAAAAAGTTCTCATACCCTTGACTCCTATTTATACTAAATATGTCTATCAAAAGAACCATCTAGAGGAAGATCCTTCTAGAAGTGGAAGATTCTATTAGGTCTTCTTACATTGGAATTATTCTTCCTTATTGATAGGAATTATTAATATTGACCTTTATTACATCGAAATATATTATTCTACCTACGTCAAGGGTTAGGTCCCTAACAGTAGGAGTATATATGTTATATTCAATGAGAAGGTCATGTACAAAGATCAGTTGTAGGGAAAGAAACAGGAAAAAGAAAAACCATAATATAGAGTGCTTGATGAGATCACTAATTTTTTTTTTCCAAAGGTACGAGGAAATCAAAATGTACAACAACAATATCAACAGGTACCTCAAACTCCTGCAAGTGTTGTTAGAATATCTATCGGGTTAAGTAGACCCCATGAACGATACTCTCCTTCATTGTATTATTTATTGTTGACTGATTCCGGTGAACCATAATGTCATGAAGAGGCAATGCAGGTAGACACCAAAAGGAAGTGGGAGCAATGCATGAAAGAGGAAATGGATTCCTTGGTAAATAACCAGACTTGGGACTTGGTTTAATTTCCTAAAAGAAAAAGAGCATTGTAGAATAACTGGGTTTACAAGTTGAAGGAAGAAGATGGAGGAAAAAAGAGGTACAAGGCTAGAATTGTTGTAAAGGGGTTTGCACAAAAGAAAGGTATAGATTTTGATGAAATATTTTCTCATGTTGTTGAAATGACTTCAATTAGGACTATTTTAAGTCTTGTGGCAGTAGAAGATTTTTATCTTGAACAATTAGATGTGAAAACAACTTTTCTCCATGGGGATTTGGAGGAAGAGATTTATATGCAGCAACCACAGGGGTATGAGGTCAAAGGGAAGGATAATTTGGTATGTAGGTTGAATAAGAGCTTGTATGGTCTAAAGAAAGCTCCAAGGCAGTGGTATTTGAAGTTCGATAGGTTTATGACAGAACAAGGTTATAGTAGATGTCATTCTGATCACTATGTTTATTTTAAAAATCTAGAAAATGGAAGCTATATTATCTGGCTATTGTATGTAGATGACATGCTTGTTGCAGGGTCTAATATGAAGGATATAAATGTGCTCAAGAATAAATTAGCTAATTCATTTTCTATGAAGGATTTGGGTTCTGCAAAGAAAATCCTTGGTATGAGAATAACAAGAGACATGAAAAATCACAAATTGACATTGTCTCAGGGTGAGTACATAAAGAAGGTGTTGGAGAGATTTAGAATGAAGAATGAAAAACCAGTTAGTACACCTTTGGCTAGACATTTCAAATTAACTAAGGAAATGTGTCCCAAGACACAGGAGGAGACAAAATACATGTCTAGGGTCCCTTATTCATCAACAATTGACAGTTTGATGTATGCAATGGTTTTCACAAGACCAGATATTAAACATGCAGTGGGAGTTGTGAGCATGTATATGAACAATCCAGGTAAAGAACATTGGGAGGAAGTAAAGTGGATTCTCAGGTATTTGATAGGTAATTCTACTCATGCATTATGTTTTGGAGGTTCAGACACTGTTCTACAAGGACATGTTGATTTAGATATGGAAGGTGATAAAGACAGTAGGAGGAGAACCACAGGGTATGTTTTTACTATAGGTGGAACAACAATAAGTTGGATTTTGTAACTACAAAAGATTGTTTCACTTTCAACAAAAAAAACAGAGTATGTTGTTGCTGCATAGGCTAGTAAAGAAATGATTTCGTTATAGAGGTTTATGGAGGAATTGGGAAATAAGCAAAAGAATAGCAGGTTTTACTGTGAAAGTGAGAGTGACATTCATCTTGCAAAGAACTCATCCTTCCATTCGAATAATAATCATATACAGCTCATGTACCATTTCATACGATCCATCTTGGAATATGAACATTTGAAGTTGAAAAAGATACACACTAGCTAGAATCTTGCAGACATGTTAACTAAGGAAGTAACCAGGGAGAAAATGATTTCCTTCTCAATTTCAGTTGGTATTCAAGCATGAAGATGAAGATAAGAAATTTTCCACATCCAAGAAGGATCATAGTACAACATATACAATAGCGGTGGAGTTGTAGAGATTAGTCTCCAAGTGGGCGATTGTTGGTTGTGGATCCTGATTATCTTCCTGATTCAGAGGTCTTTGTTTTTGGCCATGTTTATACCCCATGAAGACTTTACACCATGGAAGAATGTACACTCTTGCATCTAGGGGAGTGCAGGGGGGGTTAGTAACCCTATGGGGTCTAGGGGGGCTATCCCCCCAATTGGTGGGTCCGAGGGCAATCAAGCCCCCGAAGGAAAAATTTCCTTGTAAATGTATATTGTAATTTCATAGTAAATCTGGACCATTCATTATAAGGTCACATATTTGACGGTAGAATTTATGTTAGGGTTTTGTTTCCCTAGAAGGAAACCCTCTTTTCTTGAGGGAAATGTATAGTGGCTATGTATCATTGCGAATATTGTATTCTGAGTGAGGAGACTCTGAGATAAATAAAAGGAAGTTACAACAAGTGTGTTGTAGGTTGTATCCCTTCATTTGTTGGATAATAATAAAGGAAGGACCTATCAATTTCTCTGGTGGACTTATCCCACACTGGGTGAACCACATATTCCGTGTCTCTACTATATTGTGCATCTTCTGTGTTTTATTTTTGCATTTGTTTTATTTTATTGCTCCGCGATCCTGTTTTTATAACATGTTGTGACATCAGGCTCCCATGATATGCCATGATCGCCATTGATATTTTTGTCTTGTGTTAGAGAAATCCATAGGGATGCCTCAGTTGTAAGACTTTGCAAGTCTCTGTACTCTTCCTGTGTGAGGAAGCCTTTGCAGGAAATATGGATCACTAGAGGGACTATGTAGTAGAGAAGGGGATGGTTATCTTGGAAGGTGAGTGATTGCAAGGAAGATGAGACTTAGATAAATCATGTTATGAGATAAATGGGATAATGAGTACAATGAGCATGTCTAAAGGAAAACAATGAGCTGAGATCTAACCGTGGCATCCATATGGATGCAGATCCATGATTTCACATATAAGTATTGTGCTGAAATGTATGCTTTAATCCATATTATGAACAACTATGGAGTGTTTATGCATAGAAGAAGTTATAATATGCATGTCGATTGATGATTGTTGTATGCATGAGATGAATTAGCAAAAGTATGGAAGGTACCAGGCCGTGAAGAGAAATACATTGTTGAAGTAGTTGAAGGATGAGGACATGACATGTGTTGTTGAGAGGAGAGAACACCGAGGAAAATGTTCCTTTGAAGGGGGATGAGAATGTAACACCCCATTTTGATCCCATAATTAATTGTAATAAATCATGATTAACAATGGGATTAACTCAACATAGAGATAATAGTACCATGCCATGGTAATCTGAACAATGTAAATGTATTAATTGTATAATAAATAAATTCAACAACTAACTGGTAGGTGGAGAAATAGTACTGTCCATGATACCATGAGAGGGAGTAATGAGGGGGCATAGAGGGGGGAGGGTGGTCCATCATCCTAATGGATCCCAAGCCACCTTTTATAATTATTTTAGGAATAATCAATAAATTCCCTTTTTCATAAAATCAAAGCAAATTAGTTAATGAGAGGGGGTTGGTAGTTGAACAGTAAACCACCCAAAATGAATACATGTATGGAGGATTTTCTAGGACAATTGAAGATTATCAATTGAGGGTGTAGAAATTACCCATATTAATTACCAATATTGACCCATGAGTTCCTTTTGATAGAAGGAAGAGGAGAACATATCGAGAACCTTCTTGGGGGAAGAACGGAAGAGACGCACATGAGCATGCTGAAAAATTCATTTTCGGAGACTAAGAGGGGAAGACTGACCGAGTAAGAGAAGAGATACAGATGGAATATGATTGTGTATATAATTTTGGAGAGTGATCAGAGTTGTGGGAGACCCCATCAAAAGAAGAGAGAAGATAGGTAGAGAAAGAGAGTTCGTGTGGCTAGGTAGAGAACCCTAAACCTAACTCGAGTTGAGAGGGTAAAGAGTTTTATGCTTGTTGAGTAATGGCACAAAGTAATTCTAGTTGAGATAAGTTGAGACAATTCCTTGTGCTAAGATAATTTCAGTTGGGATGGCATATGATAAACCTCATTGAGGCCTTGGACATTGTGGTTATAGAGGGTTTCTGCCAATATTTGTTGTGAAGAAGAGTGACCTTCACACTATCAATTGATATGAGCGACTGAATGTTCCCCTAGTCATATCATGACCTAGAACGAGGGTGGATAGATTGCAGAGAGGACTAGTGCACCCGAGCCTATGGTTGGTTGGAAAAGTACTCGCCCCCAGTCAGTTGGATGGTTGATAATTGTGATAGATAAGTCTCCTTGTGTTTTATTTCATGCTTTGTAAAATATGTAATTATACATGTCTATGCAATTGATGGAATTGAATGGTTCTATGTAAAATCTATAAGGAAAGGAAATGAATATATGCCCTGCATTTTTATGTATGCCTAGTAATTTATCTTTTTTTTATGGTTTCCTATGAATGGAAAACCGGTCCATGAAATTGAGAAATGGAATGGATGCATGAGGTTCCTCGAATGCATAGTTTTTTGTTGTATTGGTTATTTTTCCTTTGGGAGTTAATTACTCAAAATTCATATCATTATATTTCTCTTATTCCTTATAACACCATTGTTGTGCAAAATCTATTGAGGAAACCCCTAAATTTGGAAAACTCTTGTAAGCATCTCCATTGAGAAGTTTTGAGTTCTGAATATTGGAGGCAGAGCCACGTTAGAAGAGTTCCATGTTAGTCGAGCCACATTGGAAATTTACTTGAGGGAGGGCCATTATGGTGGACAATGTGGTAGATATTAGCAAGATTAGAGATTTTTTAAAGGGCCTTTACCAAAGGATAGATCTCGGATAAGTGGAATCCCACAGATGGAACCGAGAAGCCAGAAATAGCAGGATCTAGGATTGATTTAAAAAGGGAATTTTCCAAAAAATTTGGACCCTAGATATTGAACCCAGTGGTGGAACCCAAATTCGAGTAGTGGACATCCAAAAGTTTCATAAAGAGGGATGTGGCTAAAGTCTAGATTCTAAATGTGGGACCTAGTTGATGATATCGAACCAAACTAGAACCCTGGTAGAATTGGAACCTTGCAGTGAGTAGTAAGCCATGCTAGATGTCACGTTGACACCATGTTAGAGGCCAAAATAACAAGAAGGACCTATCAACAGGGCCATAGTGGTGAGATTATGGTGGAGGATGCCAGATGACAAAACTGTGATAATCCAAAAATATGGAAATTCAAAGATTCTTGAAAATGGTCTTTTGGAAAAATGATGGATTCTAGATGCCACATTCGGTGCCACATCAAAATGCTCATTCAAATGCCACGATATATGACACACCAACATACAGTGCCATAAGTGCCACATCGAATTGCTAAGTTTACATGCCACGTTGGCATGCCATGTTGCAATACATGCCAGTAAGATGTCCCTGTCAGCAGGTCATGATGGTAGGTCATAGGGTAGAGGCCATATGGTGGAACCAGGAAGCGAAACCAATACCATATGAAAGGATGGGGTTTCATTTAAATAGAATTTCAGAAAAGTTCAAATGCTATATGGTGGAATGGTGCAGTGGAACCTGAACCATTTGGATATATAGAAGTCCAGGGTTTCTTAAAAATGGGATTTTGGAAAATGCTATATGCTAGATGTTGGATGTGGAACTTCAACACATAAGATCCACAAGCCCAAAGAAGAAGGGAAGATGTCAGGTATATGGACACATCATCCTGACATGGAGGTCATGTATGATGAAACCCCTGGCCATGCAAGCATTTGGATCTAATGAGGAGGTGCTAGGTGGAGTGTGACACATGGAAGAGGACACGTGTCTTTCCATGGTGATGTCAGGATGAAGAGGAGTGGTTAACAATCAAACACCTTTGAAGATATATATTAATATGGATCATCAAATTGAACATATCTCAACATCAAATCTGTCAGGATCACATGACCTTGTTAAAGGTCGAGCACCATAAAATCCCTCTAAATATCTGGATCGTTGATCAATGTGATTCTTCACCATCTGACCTAGAGGATGTGAAAGTTGTTCCCCATAGGCATAAGGACATGGGGATGGGACCCACTCATCCCACAACCAATGGTTTAGCGACAAATGGAGGCCTTCCATTGGATACAGATAAGAAAGGGTACGAAAATTAGAGATCACCAGCTGGCATCCAGGTATAGATGGGATCTGCATCAGAAGTGGAAGGAAAATATGAAAATCTATGTTTCTATTTAAACGGAATTATACAAAAGTCCGAATCCCAGATGAGAAGGAACCATGTGGGTGAAACTAGGATATTTAGAAATCCGAGAATTTTGATAAATGATCTTAATGGAAAAGCCAAATTATGGATGGGTGGATATACAGAGTCTTGGGAATGTCGAATAAGTAGATATCCAAAGGATTGGAAATTTTGGATATCCGACTCTATGTGACCAATGAGGTATGAAACCCAACTATGGAGAAAAAGAGACGATCCACTTCAGCCAACATGTGCAAGATTAGGTCCAAGTGGATGCCTAGTGGAATGATGACATCAATTGGTACATGTGGAGTAGGTCCACATGGATATTACGTGGAAACAATGACATAATCATAAATGTAAATACTACAAAACTTTGAAGGGCCATAACTCAGATATGCTTAAAAAAATATCATGGATTGGGCAGATTTGTTGGAAAAGATCTCAATCTACGAACCTTGAGAGCAATCTACTGCGATTTTGAATCACTCAACTAGTGAAGGAAAAGCCTTTTGATTCAATTCTTTGACTAGATTTACACAACGAGATCTAGATCTAAAATAGATATTTCATAAGAAAGAAACTTATAGATTTACAAAAAAAATAAAATATTTTCTTTTCATTGTTCATATGATCCATATGTAAATTTTAATAAATTACTATTCAAACATATAGTAAAATCAATAAGAAATTAAGAGATCCATGACCTTGTCTTTGCAACAATTTAATTTAATTGGTGTATACAACATGCCTTATAAATCCTTGCCTCTTTAATGGTCTTCCATGGAACACTACCATGGATTCACGTTAAAATAAAATCAGATCTGCAACATCTCACAAACTATTGTGGAATTACCAGGTCCTTAAGACTAAAGGAAGATACGATATTATCAGACATATCTGCAACATCTCAGAAACTATCATGGAATTGCCAGGTTCTTAAGACTAAGGGAAGCTATGATATTATCATACTCTTTTCACTATATCTATTATGTCATTCTCTTACATGTATTGATCTCATGATATCAATTTATCATACATGGACTGGACCACTTTTAGATCTATGTAATATTCCAGATATAAAAAGTATGTAGAACAAAAATAAATAGCTAGAAATGGAATATGAGCAACAATATAACCAGAACAACACCACGATAATACCAAAATGATAGCAAAATAGCACCATAAAGAGCACTTTGATTACTGAGAGCAATGTTCACTTTCCTGTTCGAGGGGGCAACCTCCAACAGAGTAGAGCTCTATTACAATAATATCCAAGATAAAACTTCTCATACCCTCGACTCCTATTTATACTAAATATGTCTATCAAAAGAACAATCTAGAGGAAAATCCTTCTAGAAGAGGAAGCTTCTATTAGGTATTCTTACATTGGACTTATTCTTCCTTATTGCTAGGCCTTATTAATATTGACCTTTATTACATGGAAATATATTATTCTACCTACGTGAGGGGTTAGGTCCCTAACATTTCCACTGATCCGGATTTTATGAGAAGAACAAAATGAATACACATTATTAATAGGTGCTTAACAAAAAATAACAGAGATACAATAAAACTAGTTTTCTATTCAATAAGTAAATAAGTTGAAACTGTAAACTGTAGCAGAAAACAAGCTTGTTGGAATGTTGGCAGCTTATCTCTGAGAAGATATGTGACGACTATGCTCATTCGTAAGAAGATGGTTACAATGAGGCTCTAAAGGCATTTTACAATAAACATGAATGTAAAAAAACCTAGAAATCCAAAAACCTAACCCTAGGAGATGAAGCGCCAAAAGTCATGTGGGCCCCATTTGGGTAAGTCAGTAGATCAACTTCCAGGGGTCGTAACATTTGCATACAATCTCCGTTTGACGCGCTCAATACCTCGTTAGAAAGATATATCTTAGGAATACAAATTTTGTGTGTGAAACATCAAAGAAAATTCCACGTTGCTCCCCATTTTCCCTAAAAATGTCATTTATGGCCTCAAAACGACTCTGGAAATTTCAAGACCCAAAAAACTGCTAAAAATAGTAAATTGCCAAAATTGCCAGAAAACTGTTTTGAGCCAGTTGGAAAAGGTAGGTGGCCACCAATATCCACATGGATTAATACTCCCTCCTTAGGAAGAAATGGACTCCATTGCATTGAGTTCCCCCATCAGATGAGGAAATTTCTGCTGAATTTGGCCCCGGGTGAACCACTTGCCTTGGTGCAGGAGCTACCCTGCTTTGACGAATCGATAAAGTTGGATCCTTTGTTGTTGAGTGCCCTTGATTTGTGTGTCCACAATCGGATCACTGGATGCCTATTATATGTAATTGGGGTTGAGCTCTATTGGTGTTAGTTGTTCTGCTACTTCTGAGTTGTCCAATAATGGTGGGAAATAAGGATGAAGGAGATCCACGTTGAACACTAGGTGCATGCCAAGGAAAGGAGGAATGTTGAGCTTAAAAGCACTATCCTCCATGACCTTTTTGATGGTGTATGACCCATAACAGAGTGGGCGAAGCTTCCGATGGGGTCTTGTAAGGCGTTCTTTTTGCAAGTGCAACCAAACTTTGTCGCCCACCTGAAACATATGTGGCACCCGATGTTGATCATGGCACTACTTGTACTTGTCATTGGACTTCTGTAGGATATCCTGAACCTATCGGTGGATGTGCTGGATCCACTCAATGAACCGGGTGGCTTTTTCAGCTTCAGTTGGAGCAGGAGATGAGTCAGTCAAGGTGACCGCAAGGGGAAGTGCAACATCTATGGGACCCAATGGTTGTAATCCCAACCCCACTTGAAAGGGGCTGTGGCCGGTTGAGCTACGCATGGATATATTGTAGCTATGCTAGACATATGGAAGGATCTCATCCCATGTGCGAGGTTTCTTGGAATTATACATGCGAAGGATATGCACAATAATTCGATTTACGACCTCAGTTTGGCCATCTGTCTAGGGGTGGAAGGTTGTGGATTTGGTGAGCTTGGTGTCCAATAGTGACCAGAGGCTCGACCAGAATGTGCTGAGAAATCGACTGTCCCAATCTGAGACAATGGTTTGTGGGATTCAAAAATGTACCCAGACTCGTTCAAAGAATATCTTGGTAGTGGCCTTGGCTGTGATGCTCTTCTTTCAGGCAACCAGAATCACCATCTTAGAAAAGCGATCAACAACCACAAAAACACAGTCATTTCCCTACTTTGTGGACAGGAGGCCCGACATGTAGTCCATTGAGATGGATTCCCATGTCCTATAAGGAGTAGGAAGAGGGGTGTACAGGCCCTATTTCTTAGTGGTCAGTTTGGCAATAACATAGGCAGTGCAGGACTTGATATACTTGTTGACCTCCTGTCAAAGTTTCGTTTAGTAGAAATGTTTTTGTAGCATTGCCACTATCTTTTCAATGCCGAAGTGTCCTGCCACCTGACTGTAGTGGGATTCCCAGATCAACTTTTCTCGCTCACTTGATGGAACACAAATATGGCCCAGATGACACAACAACCCATCCTGAAGATGCAAATTATCGACAACTTGCGTTTGCACCCAAAATTTGGTAGGTGGTGGTGAAGTTTGGGTCTGTCTCATAGAGTTGGGGCCATCTAGAGGTCTCATGGCCACAAGAGTCTAGCACCATGGCGAGTACCCCGAATGGCGGTCTGCTGAGGCAATAAGTGATGCGGTTGGTGCTTCCTGTTTTATAATTGATGTTGAGGTGGAATTGCTGCAAGTATGTGGACCAATTTTGATGGCAGCCATTCTGCAATTTTCCTTGTGTCTGCATGAATAGCAGTGGCTTATGATTAGTGTGGATGACTGTCTCCTTCCCAAGAATGTAATGTCTCCACTGGCGGCAGGCTTTCACAATGGAGTACATTTATTTGTCGTAAGTAGGGTAATTATGGAAAACATATGATAGTTTCTCACTATGATAGGCCATGGGGTGGCCGTGTTGAGTTTGTCTCAATCTCAAAGGGCTGCTGCAACTATGGTAGTGAAAGTACTGGGACTAAGTACAAGTGCTAATGCAACTATGGTAGTGAAAGTACTGGAGCTAAGCACAAGCACTGCTTCAAATCATCAAACGCTTGTTGTTGGGACTGACCCCATGCAAATTTTGCCTTACCACCACCCCTGGTTATTTGGCTAAGGGCCCATGCAATATGGGAGAATCCCAACATGAAACTATGGTAGAAATTGGCAAGGCCCAAGAATCTCTAAAGCTCAGTGAGTGTGGTTGGGGCTAGCCAGTCACAAATAAATTGGATCTTGGATGGATCCACATGTATGCCATATTGATCAATGATGTAGCCCAGTTAATGGACCCTGTCCATGCCAAAGGAGCATTTTCCCAAGTTGGCATATAGCTTGTGCTGCCGCAGGGTGTGTAGAACTTGCTGAATATGCTACAAGTATTCAACCCAAGTCTTGCTGTTAATGAGAATGTCATCCAGATACACCACTATAAAAGTATTGGTGAATGGTCGCAGGATATCGTCCATCATCCTCATGAAAGTGGCTGGAGCATTTGTCAAACCAAAGGGCATGACCAACCATTCAAAAAGGCCATCCTTTGACTTGAAGGCAGTCTTCCATACATATTTATGTTCTATTGGGACGTGGTGGTAGCCAGACTTTAGATCAATCTTACTAAAGTATTTTCCCCCCATGAGTTGATCAAGGAGGTCATCGATTCGGGGAATCAGATATTGGTTTTTTACTGTGATTTTATTCAGAGCCCGATAATCAATGCAGATTTGCCAGGTTCCATCTTTCTTCTGTACCAAAATGATTGGGCTCCCACAAGGTGATGAGATGGGATAGATGTACCCCTTGTGGAGCAGTTCTTGGATCTGTCACTTGATCTCCTCACTCTCTAACAGAGAGTGGCGATAGACTAGCCCATTGGGTAGTGGTGCACTGGGGATCAAATCGATGGGGTGCTTAACCTAGCAGTGCAGAGGTACCCCGATAAGTGAGGAGAAGATATACGAGTATTCTTCCACGACCTTATCTACTTTCTTCTGCTGTGTAATTTTGTATTCTTCGTGATTCATTCTGAGAGTGAATCACGAAGAAGACAAAATTCCCCGTATGAGAGATGACCTTCCTGCATTGCTTAGCAGAGATCAAGGAAATAACACTAGGTGGGATTGCCTCGGGTATCCTGTACAATTTCCTGTTCAAAGTAATAATAACACTACGAGACCTAGACTCATATACAACATGACATTTCCATAAATAAGGTTGGCCCAAAACAACATCACAAACTTCAAGAGGAGAAACATCACACAATACCTCATATTTGAAGGGCTTGATTTCGTACGAAAGTTGACACTATTGGCCGACGCAGAGATCACTTCCTTAACAGATCCATCCAATGGTGTAGGGTTCAACATTGTCGGTAGGGCTAGATGCTTGATGACCTCTGCTGAGATGAGGTTCTTCTAGGTACCACTATCAACGATGAAGTGCAATGGGGTGCCTTTTAGCTACATCTATGAATGGAAGAAGCACTCTCCTTCTTCTGGCTTGTCTAGTTCACCAGGATGGAGCTTGGCGATAGCAACGATGGCACTGGGTTCTGCATCAATGATCCGTCTTCCCCTTTCTGGTTCTGACTCAGATTCAGAACCCGCATATGATTTAGAGGCTTTCACTTTGACCACCAACGACTTCTTTGAGTGACAGTCAACAGTGTTATGCCAAGGGCTCTTATGGAAGTCATACCACTTTCCTATATCTTTCTTTGTCTTTCCGGTGTCCTTCTTTGCTTGTGGCTTGGACTGGTTGTCCTGAAACTATCCATCTTTGCTCTGTCCTTTGTTCTGTGGGTTGGGGCCACCCTTTCCTAGATTTTTTTGTGAGGGGTTCCCAGGCCCAAATTTCCGCGACTTTTGTTTGATCTTCTGCTCTATTTTGATGACATATCGGTAGGTCGTGCCCAAGGATGAGATGTCCAAAAATTCCATTTCGGTCTAGATGTATCTATGCAGAGAACTGCAATCTACTTAGATCTATGTCACTTATAAGCTTAGATTTACTCTTCCCATCTATTTATCATATCTAACATGGTAATGCAATCATAGTATATCAAATGGAAAATATAGAAGACCAATCACACATAACACAAGATGTACATGGTTCACCCTCTCTCTAGGGCTACGTCCACATAACTGTGCTTTATAATATATTAATATGTAGCATACAGTTCTTGTCTGCAGTCTTAGCTAGCATATCTTCTCTCTTCTCCTCTCTTTCTCTCTCCTCCCTATTCACCCAGCTACAGGGTTGACTTTCATACCCAGCTGAAGATCTTACAAAACTAGAAGGCTCTCCCACTTAGCGCTTCTCTCTCACACAACAATAATCTCTCACAACATACCAACAACAACTAGATTAACCCTCCTCCCTTCATGTAGTTTCTTATTTATACATTACAATCACGCACCGACATCCTTAGGTCGAAACCTAGGTGTTAAAACCCTAGATTCCAAAACCCTAGGTGTTAAAACCCTAGATTCCAAAACCCTAGGTGTCTAAAACCCTAGGTCAAATTGATCCACGTTTTTATGGCTTCGCCATCCTATCTTTCCTTCCTTTTCATGTGGTGCTCCACAACATCTAATGGTGTCTTTTTCCACTTGATGAGTCGTCCACAATCCTTCTTCCTTGCTAAATTGTCATCCTCGATCTCCTCATCCAACGAATTTCTTTCTCGGGCTTTGCTCCATTTTTTCTGCTCTTTTGCTCGCTTCGACCTTGTAACAGTCATTGTGTCTTCCACACAATTCGTATTTCACCTTTTCTTCCTTGATCTTCGCTTTCTTCCATAACCAAGGGCCAACAGTAATCCAATAGAAGTTTGTAGGTGTGTGAGTGTCATTTATGTATGTGTGTAGGGTAGGTGTGTAAGTGCATCAATTGTGTAGATGTGTGGGTATGGGGGTTATGTGTGTGAGTGTGTTTCTTATGTGTGAGGGATTCAATTACCTATGTGAGTGTGTTTCTTATGTGTGAAGTCTTCACTTAAATGTGTGAGTTTGTCACTTATATGTGAGCGCACACATTGATTATGTATGTGACTACATTATTTGTGTTGGTGGGTATGTTGTTTATGTGTGATTGTGTGTGTTGCATATATGAATGAGTGTGTTTCTTTTGTACATTAGTGTGCCACTTATTTGTGTTGGTGCATCAATTATGTTGGGTGTTTCTCTCATGCATGAATGATGCACCACTTATGTTAGGTGCATCTCTTATGTGCATGTGTGTGTCACTTATGTTTGGTGCATTGCCTATATACCTGAGTGTGTTGTGTATGTTAGCTTCATCATTTATGTGCATGCGCACATCACTTATGTTAGCTGCAAATTTATGTGTATGAGTGTGTCACATATTCCATGAGTGGTTTTCTTGTTTTATGTGCACAAGTGTATTTCATATGTTAAGTGTGTTTCTTATGTGCATGTATGCATTATTTATGTTAGGGGATGGTACAAGTTGATGCTTCCCTCTCATGACATGTTAGTTATAATGGAAATCTAGAAAACAACAATCTATTCAATAGGATGAATTATTAGAGGTACATGCACAACTTTTTACACTATGGTGTAAAAATATGAAATGTAGGAGAATACAATTAGTTTCCAGAATATATGACTTCTATTTATGGAAAAATTGTGTAACTTATAAAAACTCATATTCTTCCAACATTGGTCTGCTACTTTTCCTCTAAACAATAATGCAATGGTAGAAATGGCATAAGAAATTTTTTTGGGGTTATATTGCTTAGACATAATTTGTCTTAGACCTCTATGAATGCTTTGAATCAGACACACATTATATGGAACAACTAACCAAGCTTAAACAATATGATATAGTCAAAGAGTTCATCTCATATTTTGAGAAACTTACCATTTCCACCAAAGGCATGTCAAATGCATTCTTCTAGGAATCATTTATCAATGTTTTTAAAGAAGAGATATATGCCCAAGTCTTAATGGCTTGTCCTACTACTTGGTTGGAAGCCTCTCAAAGAGCCGGGTAATCCCAAAGGGTGGTGAATTCCAAAATCAAAGAGACAACATATATTGCCCATCCTCATCCTATTATTTATCCCCCTTGCAACACTCTCCATCCTCTCCACCCCTCAATATCCACAAGTTAACCCATGTTTAAATGGTGGAGGACTAACTTAAAGGTCTCTGCTACAATTTTGATGAGAAATATTTTTCTAGGCATAAATGTAAGGAGAAAAATCTCTTTATGGTCATTTCAAAGGAAATTTTAGATGATGAAGCTATAGTTATGCCTTAGGATCCTTTGCCTCCATGTATCAATGAAATTCCTCCCTCTAGAGGATGTGGAACCTTTGATCTCCTTCCATGCCTTGACTGGTATTTTAGCTCCCCAAAACCTCAAACTGATTGGATACATCAAACATCACAAATTCATTATCTTAATTGACAACAACAACACCCATAATTTCAATCACTGATATGTATCCCAAGAAACACACCACTATATCCAAATGTGAAAAAATTCCAGATCATGATTTCTATTGGTATTTCCATGAAATGCAGGGGCCGTTGTGAAAATGTGTGGCTTCAAATGGGTGATTATTCCTTGAAAGCCCACATGTTTTATATTGAAATTGGTGGTTGTGACATAATTTTGGGTGTTGAATGGTTACAAATATTAGGTCCCAACACCATGGATTTCTGTGAGTTATACATGAGTTTCTAGTAGGAGGATCATCACTACATTTTCAAAGGAATAACTGATGTGGATATTTATAATTATGTATGTTATCATGAGTATGAATGGGATATCATGTCATCCTGCATAATTGTATTCATATGACATGCCATATTATTAAAGGGTATCATAGTTGTGAATATTTAAGGAGAGTTAGTGAAATTTAGAGGTAACTCATATCCTCAATGGTGGACAGAGGATATTGGGTATGCTACATTGTGGTATCAAATCAATGGTTTCAACACTAGACGTGTAGTGGGATAGAAACTAACATGTAGAGTAAATACAATTTATAGGTTGTGCATGAAGTGTTTGACAAAATTTCTCAATGGAAATTGGAAAAGAGTGTAGATTTCAAACAATATGTTTGATATAATTCCTCAACGAAATATTTGGGAAAATTTCAAAATTGGAGGAAAATCCTCAATTCTAGACTAAATCTAGGAATCAATGATGGACATGGGGTACTCTATATGTTACAATGTCAATTCTCTAGAGATCATCAACTCACAATGGATGGAAAAAATTCTTAAAAAATAGAATTAAGTCATTGTGGCCTAGTTTCATTCCATTAAAGCCTTTGAGACACCTTCTCAACCCTTCCATCCTAACATGCAATTAGTCTTGGCCAAACACCAATCCTTTTTTGAAACCCCACAAGGTATATGACTCTACCAAGGTGAGAAATTATAGTCATATCATACTAGTTAGCCTCCCATCTAACGTACACCCTTATTTCCATCAATTTTCCCAAAAAATGAAATCGAAAATATAATTCAAGAGTTGTTAGTTATTGGTGTCATCCGTCATATTACCAGTTCTTATTCATCACCAGTTGTCATGGTCCTCAAGAAAAAAGGCACTTAGCACATGTGTCTTGACTTTTGAGTTCTCAACAAAGTCACAGTCAAGAAAACTTTCCCCATTCCTATCATTAATGACCTCTTGAATGAGCTCAAAGTCACTCAATTCTTCACCAAACTTGATCTCAATTCAAGCTATCACCAAATTCACATGAAGGAGGTAGACATTCCCAAAACTTCTTTTCACACTCATGAAGGCTGTTATGAGTTCTTGGTGATTCCCTTTGGCCTTTTCAATGCACCTTCCACCTTCTAGAGTCTCATGAACAACATCTTTCAACCCTGTATCCATCATTTTATTCTTGTATTTTTTGATGACATCTTGATCTATAGTAAAACTTGGCATGCCTATGTCACTCATGTGGATTGGGTCTTGTAACTACTTGTTAATCATTAAATATTTCTCAAGAGGTCCAAATGTGTCTATTGTGTCTTTGAAGTGGAATAAGTGGGACATATTGTTATTCATGATGGTGTACGTGTGGACCCAAATAAAATTGAAGTAATGAAGGATTGGCCACAACCAAAAAATCTTAAAAATTTAAGAGTTTTTTTTGGGTCTCATTGGTTACTACAGAAATTTTGTCAAGATCTATGCTAAGATTACAACTCCCCTCAACTCCTTTCTTAAAAAAAAAATCTTTCAGTTGGAATGAAGTTGTAGATCATGCCTTCTAGCATTTGAAGAATTCTATGTGTACCACCCTAGTACTCACTCTACTAGACTTCAAAAATACCTTTTTTTTGGAATGTGATGCCTCTAGTAAAGCATCATTGTAGTACCCATGCAAGAGTGAAGACCATTGACATTTTTCAGTAAAAACCTCCTTGAGGGGCACTTGGGAAAATCCAATTATGAAAAATAAATGATGACTATATTGCATGATATGGATATCTAGTGCCCATACATACTTAGGAAACATTTCTGTATTAAAACTGATCACCGCAACTTGGAATACTTCCCAGAGAAAAGAATTTCATCCCCTGATCAACATAAATGGGTCACCAAAATGTTGGGATATTATTATGAGATAATTTATAAGAACGGAAAGGAGAATGTGGTAGAATATGCTCTCTCTAGAAAATATGAAGAGGAAGGATCCCTCTTTTCACTCTCCTTCACAACAACAGACTGGTTGAATGATTTACACAAAGAATGATTTGTTGATCCCAAGATTTCCCACCTAGTCCAACAACTTTGAATGACACCCCATGCATAACAAGTCTACACTTGGAACAATCAAGAGATTTTCTATAAAGGGACTTTGTATTTGAATAGTCACTCTACCTTTAAATCAACAATGTTATTTGAACCTAATGCTTCTCCAACAGTAAGTCATTCCAGCTTTCATAAAACATATGAAAGGATCAAATGCTCATTTTTTTGAGAAGGAATGGAAAAGGGAATCCATAATTTTGTGGTAGACTGCAACCTTTTCCACTGACACAAGGGAGAAATAGTCAAAACTCTAGGTGAACTACAAACTTTACCCATTTTGCAAGTTGTATGGACTGACATTTCAATGGGCTTCATTGTAAGGTTACCCAAATATGGAAATAAATATGTCATCATGGTTGTGGCTGATTTCCTTTCCAAATATGCACATTTTTGTGTTCTGCAATGCCCCTTTAAAGCCTCAATGGTTTCTCAAGTATTCATGGATAATGTATTTAAAATCCATGGTATGCCACAAGATATTTTGTTAGACACTGACCCCACTTTCACTAGTTATTTTTGGTAAGAATTGTTTCATCTTGAGGGAAATTAATTACATCTAAGCACTGCTTATCACCCTGAATATGATGGTCAGACTAAAGTAGTCAACAAGTGTTTGGAATCATATTTGAGGTGGTTTACTTTAGAACAAAAAATTTAATGGGTTCAATGGTTACCCCCAACAAAATGGTGGTGCAATACAACTTATCATGGTTCCACTCAAATAAATCTATTTGAGGCTGTCCATGGCCAAAATTCCCCATCAATAATATCCTACTTACCTAGAGTCTCTAAGGTGAAGTGTAAAATACCTAGTTTTAATCCCTGTAAATTACAATGTAAATGTGCAAATGTAATTTAGACTGGTGAGCCAATATGTTTGAGTCGAAGAGACCATACTGATTAATATGGATGAGGGATAAACTATGTATTTTGTACATTGAAATGATAAATAAAAATAATAATTGTTGGCTGTGATACGAGTGAGACGATAATGAAAGAGGGGGCTATGATTCCACAAGAGAGGGAGCTAAAGGGGGGTCTAAGGGGTTACCCTTTTCTATTAATTCATCCATTTTCATATTAATGTTTATTCCCTTAGAATTATCAAAATAGATATTAAATTTATGTAAGAGTGGTAGGTGAGGAAAGTCAACTCAGCAATTTATGATATCATGGGATGAGTACAACCACTATTTATGAAATGTTAGAGTCAAGCTTGCATGAGAAGAAAAGGAAATTCAAGTTCCTTTTTGGGACAATTTTTACATGTTGTTTTTGGGTAGCAAGATAGGAGATAAGTGTTGGAAAAGAGCACTAGCCCTTTTATGTTTGAGAACAACCATGAGAGGGATGATTTTTATGCCTGGATTTAGGTTGTTTGCATGTAACTGATATCCATGTTGAGGAAATGGATCAAGAGCCTTATAAAGGTTGTTGTGAGCACTCCCAGAGAAGATCAAAATTCATGGAATACTTAACTAGGATATTTCCTAGCCAATTGAGTGCATTAGAGCCCTGGAGGGAAGTAGAAATTCATGAGGTACTACATGGAAGAGAAGGGGGATCCCATTGGGTTATACAGGTTGAGGGGAAAGAGAGTTGTTGGATTGGAATTTTTGTTGGATTATAACCTAGGTTTTTGGGCTATTGAATGTGGAGAGTGGACAACCAAGAGGGCTATAGCTCCTTGTGGACTCGTAGCCTCAGCTCCGGGGTGGATTATCATTGAGAGAAAATGAACAACAATCCTATGGACGAGAGGAATGTCCCTTGTACACAATGAGTCGAATATTCACAAACATATAAGTGTTTTGTGTGATTTTATTATGATGTTAATTCCATTGTGAAATGTTTACATTGAATGCTCTTATATTTGGTTGGTTAACCGCATTCACCATTTTTATTATGTTGTAATTAGGCGCATCTTAAATTTTATGGTCCTGCTACTCTTTGTTAATTTTATTTGAATATGGTGTAATAATCCATTTTGAGCATGATGAGGTATATTAAAAGTGGTATCAGATCCCTGGTTGCAACATTGGTCCTAGAGAGTCTGCTATAAGACAATACCGTTGCTATCATGTTTTAATTAGGGAAGGAATTTGCAGAATTGGGCAATGTCCCCAATAGGTGTATTTTAGCTGAAATCGACACAGGTATGTTGAGAATTAGAATACATCAAGTGGTTTTTTATCCTAGAGGAAAAAAGGGTCAAATCCATGGTAGTTGCATAGGGTGATTGGGGTGAAATTTGAGCTTGCCCAACAAAAAATGATATGGGGTCAAAATTCCACTATTTCTAAATTATGTTGGGATTTCTTGTGGCATAGGTCAAATTGGTCTATTATGTGTTAAAATGCAGTTTGGAGGGCTTAATTTTGTCCCATGAAGATTATTTTTTGGGTTCCATGATAGTCGTGATGGTCGTGAGCTAAAAAAATAAAAAAATGACTAAGTATTGAAATGTTCTTTGGTGGCTGATACAGAGTGTCAGTGAGGAAAATATTTTGGTGGATGATATAGGGCATAACGATCAAGAAATTATTTTCGTCGCATGATGTATTGACAAAGGAATATATTTTTAAGTCGTCGATAAAGGAGTGTGTTGATGAAGAAAGATATTCTCAAGGTGTCGAAACATCAGAGAAGGAAGAAAATATTGCATTGAAACATCGATGAAGGAAGAAAATATTGCGCTGAAACATTGACGAAGAAAGAAAATATTTCTCTAAAATGATGATGAAAAAATAAAATATTGTGCTGAAACGTCAACAAGGAGAAAATATCTTTGATTGTTGATAAATGGCATGTATCGACGAGAGAGAAATATATTTTATTGTTGATAAAGGAGCACGTATCGATGAGGAAGAAAGATTTCAACTCGCCGATATGGGGAAAAGAAAGAAGAGAAGAAAATAAAAGAGAAAAGAAAATAAGAAAAATATAAGAAAGAAGGAAATAAATAAGAAAAGAGAGAAGAGACGAGAAAGAAAGAAGAGAAGAGGAGGAAATGGAAGGAGAAAAATAGAAAATTTTACAAAAAAATGGAGCCAAAAACTTGTTTTGGAAATAAAAAAATCATTTCAACTCAGATTCAGATGAAATTTAAGGGGTATGTCCATAGTGATGAGGGATACAAGAGTTCTAGTGATGGCCATTGGCTCTTTTTGCTTCAATTTTTCAAAAAATGAAAATTAGTGACTTTCAAAGATCTAGGTCGTGCTTAGTATATAGGTTCCAAATAAAGGTGGAAATTTTAGAGGGAGTCTGAAAACAAGCATGAATATACCCATTTGGGATCCTAGAAAAATTATAAAGGGATTGGTGTGGAGTTACCCAGAAAGGGAAAAATCCACTGTTCCCGAGCACTTTTTGGGGAATTTTGAAATCTTCAGAGGAGGAAAAGGGACGCAGATCACCAATAGAAAAAACATTATTTAGTCAAAATTTTATTTGGTCATTAATCAAGACAACTTTGTCTGGAGGGGGTTTTCACCATTTTTTCTCTGTTTGGGAGATAACCATTTTCTACTAAAAAATTAAGTTTGGAGGAAATGCAAAAGGACAAAGTTGCTAAATATAGATTGATGTAGAAGTTGGATGGAGCATCATATATTGGATCTGAGAGTTGATATGTATTCATAATAAGGAATACTATCAACACTCGATATAAAATTTTTCCTAGTTTTCACCAAATTTTCTTCTACAATAGGAAAAAAGTATTCTTTGAGATTTATTGTACCAGTGAAATAGGGGCAAAAAGGGTGAAATTATTGATTTCAGAGGGCCATAAATTGTATCTCTAAAATCATAATAAGGCATGATGAGTATAGCCATTGGAAAGGTAATCCATAGGAAAACATGACAATAGGTTTAGGTTCTCCTAGGAAGAATTTGGTGGTGTTATAAATATGTAGGAAAAATGACAAATAAACTTTGTGAACCATGTAATTGCTCAATGTGAAAGTTTCCAAATAATATAAATTTTGGAAGAACATTTCCAAATGTTAAAGGTACATGCAAGATGTCAATATTGGGTAAGAAAGAGTACATATACTCATGATGGTGCTTGTATAGTGTTGTGAAGGCACATTTTGGAGTACATCAACTTGACAAATAGAAAGGGGCTGAATTTTAAATAACATGGTATTGTTGATGAGCAAGGGACCACTCAAGGAGAGAGTGTTGTGTCAAGTTATTTCTAACAAGAGGATCAGATGATATAAATTCATATTGTGTGGGTCTATTGCAGATTATAATTCTAGGGTCCAATGGACATGGAAACAGGGAAGAACTTGTAGAGTTGGCTGAGAAGAAAAGAGTTTGTGAAGGAAGTGTAGAGATATAGAGTAGGTAATGAAAATTTGATAAAGGACATAGGAAGAGAAGATCCAAATTAGTATCCAGCTGCTACATATTCAGAATGAATTGAAAATACATATCAACATGGATTCTCATGTAGGAAATGAAGCCAACAGGTGAAAAATGTCATGAATGTAAGGTAAGCCTCCATGGCCTTGCACATAGAACTATGATGATGATAGTAAATCTTGTTGCATACGAGAAGAAGTATCTCAAGAGGTGATGTGTCACTCATGGGATGGGTAATTTATCTCCATGGGAAAGTGTAGTAATTCTTGGAAAAGAGTTGCAAGCCATGGATTAGAAACTCATGTCTTAAGGTATTTAGAGTAAGAAATCCACTTTTATTATCAGAGTACGTAGTGGAAACATGATATAGGTAAAAGGAATTAAGAAAAAATAATAATGAGGGTCCATTCACTTTTAAAATATCCAATGGAGAAATGTAGCATTCCATCGAGAGAATTTTGGTCTTGAGTGGACAAACAAGGATTCATAGTGAATCACTCAATGAAGTGAAGATAAGTATTTTAAAATTGAGCAAAGCTAATGTAAAAATAGAGATAATGGAAAGGGATGCCAGAATGTTAATATGTAATCTAATTGGAGGACATTTTAGTACCAAGGTGATGGAGTGATAGGAACTACTTCATTCCAAGGTGATGGAATGATAGGAACTACTTCATTCCAAGGTGCTGGAATTTTCCAACAAAGCAAGGTTGGAACATGGTTTCCTAAGTGAAGGAAGTTGCTAATAGGACATATTGGCTGGAAATGAAGAATGGCGTAGTGGTACTTGGCTAGAAAAGGTTCATATAGGGAACAATAGTGCACAAATGAGTAGAATGATAGTGCAAAAGGCCGCGATGATCTAGATGGATTCAAGGATGGATACACAAAGAACATGAATATGAAACAAATATGCACTGGAGTGCACAATGGAAGTGATGCATGATGCATATAATGAAGCTAAAGTGCATATGCATTAGTAGGAATGATGAGATTGAATGCTTGGTGCATATTGATATGCATTAGTGCATGTGGGAATGCTTGGACATGCATATGACATGCTTGTAGATTGAGAGTAGTTTGTTGTTTATATATGTAATAATGATGTTATTAAATATGACTAATGATGGATTATGTATTCATGATAAATTGTTTATAGCATGGTTGAAGATGTTGATGGTGCTGTCACTGCATATGACATCCTTCCATATGAAAACAAATGAGTATGTTAATAATTCCAATTAAGAGGTTGATGAAGGGATATTGCAAGATTCTACAAGATTCCAGCTGATAAGGTGGAATCAAGTAATTTGATAATAGCCATGCATGTGTGCATTTGGTTCCTTATAATGCATAAATATGAAGAGTATGGAGGTAAGAATCCCCTCAGTTAAAATTCAATATTTGGAATTGATATGTAAAGGAAAATCATGCCTTGAGCATACAAATGTTGTTCAATGCTTGAATGAAATTATATGAAATTTAATTTCATATTATGTTATGTTGGTTATGAGATCATAACCAGACATAGGAAGGAGACATACTCCAGCTATATAACTAAATTTCAATAGAGATAACCATGTGTTAGGCCCTGTTGTGCTTGGATGTGGAAGGTATATAGTTATGTACAAGTGCTCAATGGTATTACCCTATATAACTGATGTTTGGACTACAACCTCTTTATTGACACTAAATAGCACTAAGGGATTATGTTCCTAGTGTTTTGTATGTGTCAAAGAGGAAGGTACCCAAATGGTCAAAAAAGTAAATGGGGAAGAGTTTGGATGATGTGTTAAGGAATTGGATAGACCTTCCAACTCACCATGGTGAAATACATGACATAGATATGTGGTATTCCAGAGTCAATGCAAGGATGCATTGTGTAGATGTTGTCGTGGTTAATGCCACATTGGTTTATTTATTGGTAATGTTTGATTGCATTATGAAAATCTTGAGTGATAATAATGTATGTGTAAGGAATGTTAGTTTAATTCCATTTAATATGATTTATAGACATAAGTTATTGGATTGTTAGTATGTACAATTCTGAGATCAATTTGCGAGCTATTGAAAATGGGAAATAAAAGGAATTGTGCATGAGATAATCACAATGTGTTTGGCTCAATGAAAGTTGAGAAAATTGTAGGAAGAACGGTATTGGATATGGAAATGGTGTAATCCCATAAGGGAGACCAATTCCTACTACTGCAAGAGACAAACATTATGAGAAGGAATCTCATACTAGGAAATTTGAATTTCCTTATGAAACTCATTTTAATTAATAAGTAAAATTATTATGATGATATATCATGATGACTGTATGTGTGTACAAATTAGACAATGGCTATTGAAACTGTAAATTTTGGGAAGAAGGCTAATGTTAGGACACTAGAACCATATGATTTCCATAGGTTACATACTGCTAGTGGAAGTCTAGTAGTAAGTTGGCACTCTCCTTGCACAATAATATCTTGGAAAATGATGGATCACCCGAGGGACTGTGTAGCAGAGAATGGGATGCCTGAGCTTGGAGGTTGAGTATAGCAAGGAAGATGAAACTTAATAATGCATATAGCATGGTGTTTGGAACCACGAGGGTGTGTCAGGAAAGAACAATGAGCTGAATTCTTTCTCGTGCTAACTTGTGAAGAACATGATAGCCATACATATAAGTATTTCTTTATGGTTACAAACTTATTTTAAATACATTTTATCTTTTGGAGTTGATAACTCATGTGAATAAGATAATTTTTATATGATAATGGATATAACATGTATGGTTTCATGATGGTCGTATAAGAATAGTTGAAGAATGAAGACATGAATCAAGTACTTGGAAAGAAGAGCACCAAAAGGAAATGGAGCTCAAGGACAAAGGGATGGAATGAGTAAAGTCCAATGGACTTGTTGCAGCTCGAAAGAAGAAAAGTGGATATGAATATGTAATGTAGGAGGCACATATGAAACTATTTGAAGGTTTGGAGATTCCACTATCACAACTAGAGTTCCTGGAGCCATAGCTCAGAGACTCCCTGTTTGACCTTGTGCTAGAGCCCAGGAGGGAAGTGGTACAGCCAAAGGGATTGCAATATAGAGAAGAGGGTACACTTCCTTGGGTTGTTTATGTTGAAGGGAATGAGAGCTTATAGGTTGGAATTTTAGTATGAGAATCACCAAATTATGAAATTTGTTGCAGTTGGAGTTTCTAGAGCCGTAACTTTGAGACTTCCTAGTTGGTCTATGTTGGAGCCCTGGAGGGAAGTGGTATATCCTAAGGGAATGCATGATGGAGAAGGGGGTACACTTCCTTGGCTTGTGTACACTGAAGGGAATGCTATACTACTAGTTGTAACTACTACAAGATTTACTGAATTGTGAAAATTATTATATATGATTTTTTAGGCCAAAGTTCCTAAGTATAAGTATGTCTTAGCTTGTGTGCCTATGTGTATGTTTTAGGCTAGAACACCTTTATGATATTAGGCCATAGAACCTATATTCTAATTAAAGTTCAGTGAACCTATAATTATAATATGTATGTACATTTGTATGGTGTTTTTAATTGAGGATAGTGAAAAAATAAGGGGGACGAGATGTAACATTCATAGTTTTAATCCTCGCAAATTAAAATGTAAAAGTGAAAATGTGATTTAGACCAGTGAGACAATATGTTTGGATCGAACAACCCACACTGATTAATATGGCCAAGGGATGAACTATGTATTTTGTAAATTGAAATGATGAATACAAATAATAATCATTGGTTGTGATATAATAAGAATGGTAACAATGGGGGGCCATGATTCCACCAGAAAGGGGGATAAAGGGTTTTTTTTTACCCTCACAACTACCCACTAAAATTATGATATTCAAGAGAATTTTAGTGGGTACCCCCTTGTTGTAGGGGCTAGTCGACCCAGTGGACTAGACCCAACAGTTGACTTGGAACCTTTTGGTCGACTAACGGAGTTGGAAGTAGAATTCGGTTGGAGTCTCTGTTAACTGAGCGACCTAGGTAGTTAAGTAGTTACAAATTACTAAAAGAGGTATAAATAGATAAGCACATCATGGATCATATAACTTCATGGGAGATGTTATATGTAATTGTGATGTACTGTCTATCATATAATAAAAGCACTGTTATTTAGGATCTCATTACTTGTGTATATCTCTACTTATGTCTATGTGTATGCATGTATATCTATGATGTATATGTAAGGATGTTATAACCCTAAATTGCACCAGACATGCATACCTGGCATTAGGCCATCTAAACTTGCTATCTTTTCCAAGCCATCACTAAGAAACTCTTCTAAAAATCATTATTTTGAAGGTGTACATGCCCTACACCATTACTACTCGCGTACACACGCATGTTGACCCACTACATCCCACGTACACTCACAGAATATCGCGAAAAGTGGAAAATTGCATATGATACTAGTTTTCTGGCCGATAGCCAGCCACCCCAACCGTTACTATCCCTTTTTGGCCTATAAAAGAAGGGGTTGGGGTCCCATTGCAAGGGGAAGCACGAGAGCAAAGAAACTCTACCCATTTTATCAATCCCCCTTTGCCCCAATTACAAAACCCTTTACCATTTCCCCAAGAGGGAACTGAGGAGGAGAAGAAGACGTGGAAGTAGTTGGTGCATGGTGAAGAGGAGCCCAAGACCAAGTTTGAGGAGCACTTTCAGTCTCATGTTGTAAGTGACTTTTTGTGATATTAATATACAGTACTTTTTCTGTCCCGCCAAATGATGTCTTAAACTTACATGATTTGTTTACATTTCTTGTTTATGATGTCTAACCCACTAATCCATATGTAGAATTCATGCTTTTAGTTTATTGTTTGTATTTTGATGAATGCAGGTCAGCCTTGGGAGGAGATTTGCAGTCAAGAAACAACCAAGCACAAAGGGATTGACACCATACATGGAGTTTAAGGTAGGCCTATCAGATCCCTCGCTCTTGTATTTTATGTATGATTCTGGGGTAATGTTGGGATAGTGGTTAAAAGTAGGAGACTTTAGACGGTTTTCTCTACCTACATTTTAGACCCTTGGTGTAGTCTGTAGAGGGGTTTTCCCACTATAACAGAATTGGTGACCATATTGGGGAAGACTCTAGGGTCTTTGGGGATATTTATTTTGGGTGCTTTGAATCAGTTTATTTGTTGTTTTCTGAGTTTCTGTGAGCTTCTGTGTCTTTAAGGGATGCTGGTCTTCCATACCAGTACTCCTTGCCTGTGATGGAATGTTTTTTTTTTCATTTTTGTGAGGAGTGACAGAGGTGTACGTGACCTGTAGTGGGCCTACACGCGTGCATACGTGCCCTGCCCTTGGACAACCCGCATACATATGTTGGTTTTTGAAGTGTCAGTAGTGTGCCTGTTGAGATTTTTTTTGTAAAAAGAAGAGGCAGTCATCCTCTTTCCTTTTAGGAGTCACACTCCTCAGGGGTTTTCTTGATCTAGTATTGGTCTCTGTTATAGTAGTCTGTAGCCTGGGTCTGACTTCTATTTAGCTTTATTTTGACCAAAGATTTCTTGTGTTTTCTTTAAATAGGGTTTTTAGACAAGTTGGTGAGTTTGCTTTGATCTGCCTGCTTGGTATTGTCAATGACTCCCTGGGATCTGCGATTGGGACAAAAGCCATTTATTGGTCATGTCTTGTCGTCATTTTCCCCTTTTTTTCTTTGGAAGAAAATAAAAGAATTCATTTTCAAATTTCTTGTTTTGAAGCATAAAACAATAAAAAAATCTTTCATTTCTTTGTTTGGAAAAGTAGTTTAGGTTAAGTTGCTTCATTTACCAAGGAAAAAGAAATTTTTCTTAAGTTCTTTACTTGAATGATTAAAGAAATTAAGTAGCTCATAGTCAAGAGAAATATTGTTTTGAGTTTTTATTTTCAAAGATCTGAGAAAAGTAGTTACAAAAAGTTTGGTGAAAGAGTTTAAATTGGAAAATCTTTATTTGTGAAGAAATAAGTATTTTTTTTTTCCAATCTCATATTTGCCCTTCTCTTTTGTCTCTTCAAGAAACCACTAAAATTAAAGCTTAATTAAAATTTATTAGACTTTGTGTTTATAGGTTCCACCAATGCAGTCTAGGCTAGAGCCTTGATTTAGGATTGGAGAGGAAACTCTACAAGGCTACAAAAACAAACATAAGAGTCTGTGTTAGGGAGAGCTTGAAAGTATAGTAACCATGAAAGTTATTGGGGACCCCCCTCTATCACAGGGGATAAACACAAGGTCGCACGCGGAAAGGTAGTAGAGATAACCCCTCCAAATCTGGACCAAGCGTAGTGGGGAACACATATAGAGGGCTTATCTTGGGATTTCATTGATCACATTTGACATGAATCTTCATGGGTCTCGAATTTGTTTGAGGTCCTCATTCATCTTCTGAAACACTTGCTTTCGATACCCTTGATAGGTTTTAGGCTTGATAACCTGCTCATTGCATTCCACCCGACTGTCGACTGTACCCGCCTGGTGACTATTCCCGTGCTGGCAACCTAGTTTCCTTTATCTTAGTGACTTACATAGGTGACTGCAGGGGTATACCGTGGTACCTAGGGTATACATCGGGCCACGCTTTGTAGAGTATACCTATAGGGTGCTTCCATATTCAAGTTTCACTTGCATCGGTAAGTTGCTCTAGTGTTGGTTGTTGTAACTGTTCTTCCAACTAGCTAGTGATCTGCTTGTCTTATCTCATAGGAAATTTTTCTAGTGTGTGCTAGTTTTTTAAATGAATATAGAAAGACCTAGTGTGTCATTGATCTTCTCACACAGTGGAGGATCAGGAGCTCCACCAGTCGTGAAGGCTTTTGGGCCTGTCGTCGGTTGATCTCGAGCCACCCCCGCCAATGCTAAGGTGAAAACTAGACCAGCAAGGGTGTTTTGAGGCAATCGGGTTGCAGAAAACTATGGCCGACTCATATCTGAGAGGAGAACATTTGATTTTGAAGGAACCAACCATTGCTGACCTCGGAGCGGAAGATATTGGTTCGTATAACCCTCTGATCACTGATCTATTGGTGCCCATAATCGTACAGGTCCAACCTTATGAGCGTCAGGTAGTGTCATAAGAAGCAATGGAAACAAATGCTGCTACTTCTTCAGGGAATACCCATATTCCCTCCACGACAGTCACTACAGGGGGTGTTCTGCCTCCTAACCAACCATCGCTGGTCCGAGCCACTATGGTATTGACTGCCTCTACCTCAGACAATGGTCTGATTCCATCTATGGTGGCAATCACTGCTCCATTCACCCAAAGTGCGACAGGCCATCCGTTCTCATATGGGATGCCTGGCTTTGGTACGAGCACTGTACTTTCCTAGTCCCCTCTACAAATTTTAGGTCTTGGGGAAGGGAGCTCCAATGCTCCTCTACAAGGATCCATGGGGGGAACTTCATATCCCTATAACACTTTCCCTTACGGAGGGGGTCATATACCTCCTTCACCCCCTTCTCTCAACGGTGCTCACCAGCACTCCGCTGGGCTGAATGTAAACTACAGTTTGTTTGGAGCAGGGAGTCAAGGAATACCTTCTTACAACATGTCGGTTGGATTGACACCATTCTCTTTGTTTGGCACTTTTGGTAACAATTCTTTCTCGTCAGTTGTCGTCTCGGTCGGGGGAAACCTCAGTTATGGACAACAACATCCTGTATAGGGTACTATTCCTGCACAGGGGGAAAACTTAGGAATTCCTTCCTCACAAGGATCTTGGAATCCGTGACAAGGATCAGTTCCCTTGTCAGGGATGCCGACCAGGGGAAACCCCTTCCATAGCCAATGGAACCCCGGGCAAGGCTCAACACCTATACCCGTCAGATCGGAAGGGGGAAACCCTTCCTAAAATCCTTGGAATGTGATGCAAGCCCAACCCTTTACATCCTATTACGAGAGTCAGCCGATGAGGTCTCAACAAGCATAGAATCCATACATTGGTCATGACCATGGTTATTACCATAACTCTAGACAAAAACCTAAATTTTCCTGGCAACCTGGTGCCAGCCAAACTCCAAGCTCCTTTTCCCCTGGTTACAATCAACAACCCAAATTACCGTTTCTGGCAATTCTGCACTTACAAGACTTGACAAGATTATTAAACGACCCCATCTATCATGATCCGCATTGGCCCCCTATGCCGACCAAGTTTCCTTTGGACATCCCAAAGTTTGAGGCCAAGCCTAACAAAGATCCAGGCGATCATGTGACTACCTTCCATTTATGGTGCTCGTCCAATTCTTTGAGAGACGACTCCATACAGTTGCGTTTGTTTCAACGCACTCTCATCGAGAGTGTGGAAAAATGGTACATAGAGCTCGACCGCTCAAAATACTCTTCCTTCGACGAATTGGCATTGGATTTCTTAAACCATTTCCAATTACCTGTGAGATATGATGTCGACACCGAATTGCTAGCCAACTTTGAGCAGACAAAAGTGGACCATATCTCAGATCACATTTGATAATGGAGATGCCAGAAGAGTTTGATAAAAGTGCCAGTCCCACCAACATTCCTTCTTGAGTGGTTCCTTAAGTCTTTTGTATCCCATTTATCTAAAGACGTCACAACCTCAGGGGTCTTCTCAGAGGAAGAAGCGATAATGAGATCCCAACAACTAGAACTGATTTACTCTCAGTCTGGTTTACTTTATGAAGTTTTACCAGATGCACCATGGTCGATACTTGACAAGACCAGAAAAAGATCTGGACCACATGTCGATGGTATTGTAGGTTCAGTGCAAATGAATCCCGTTGATCAGCTGTCAAATCAATTGCAGCAATTGTCCATACAATATATAGTGGCCAACCATACCATTGGTTCGAATACTCCCCTACTAAAACATTGGATGTATACAGTGTGAAATCGATAAACCCGAAGGCCACCCAACAACCTGACAGAAAGAAGAAACAACGAAAGAAGGGTAAGGGGGATAAGAAACCTACCAATATTGTTGGTGAGGGAAACAATGAAAAGAAGAAGTTGAAGTATCCTTGTAATATTTGAAAGGAAGACCATCCAACTCACTAGTGCCATTGGCTTGCGAAGGCCCAGAAGTTATTGGCACAACAACAACCTGCCATGTTAACGAATCCATTTCCGCATGGGAAAAATTTAGCCCAAGCCTCTTCAAGCATGGAAGGGGCCGGTCAGGGATCCCCTCCATCTTCAAGTAATCCTTCATCCGTGAATGTGTACATGATGAAAGGTAGTGTCGACATAACGACTAGGACACATGACTACGGAATGCCAAACACCTCTGAGAAGGGTAAAGAAGCCAAAAACCCACATCTTCCTCTCCAAATTGAGAAGACGTTAGGTGAAACAATGACACACATCCCTAAAGGTGTATTGAAGAAAGATTCCCATAATATAAATGCAAGGGCCACCCAAAACTACTCTGTGGTGGAGGATTTGTCACAAACCCCTTGTGCAATGTTAGCTTTGGGAGTACTCCAGAGCTACCCTTCCCAGAGAAAGTCTCTGTTAGCTGCCTTAGGATCTATTGAGACTTGTAATTTGGGAACGATCATGCTTGATACGACCGACTTAAAACCTCGTCTTCCTTACCACGTAGCGTTTCAGATAGTAGTGGCTTACACCATGAAATCTTTTACTCGGAATATTTTCTGCATGGTGGTTGATGAGGGTGCCTCGACATGCGTGATGTCGTTGGCATGTTGGAAGCCCATTGGCCAACCCGTTTTGCCTATGTCACCTACTCTTCTTACCGCTTTCGACGGTCGTTCGTTCCGACCACATGGAATCATCCCCTCTTTTCCCATGTAGTTAGGAGGGAAGACTGTGTACATCAAAGTTGAAGTGGTCGATGCGTCTCTCAACTACAATATATTGTTAGGAAGGAGTTGGAACTATGCTATGCAAGCAGTGGTCGCGACAATTTTCTGGGTCTTGTTGTTTCCACACAAGGGCCAGATCATGACCATTGATCAGTTATTCTTCTCCCATCCTGACCCTTCATTAGGGGTATCCACGGTCTCGATGATTGATAAACCTCAGACTGACATTGTCAATGTAGGGGTTGGTTTGTGCCCACATTTGATGGGTACTTTCAATTACACGCGTTCCACCGACAATGTCCTTTACATGTCGGCTATCCCCGACCAGTCTAGGGATGAAATCTTTCAAATATCGTCGTTTCGCATAACTTACTTTAACGATCTGTGGACTCTTCCTTCCCCATTAGCCATGATGGAGGGGATAGGGCACCATGGCATGGCCATGCCTTTGTCTGCGGTAGAAGTTGCGTACTCTATAGTCCAACAATCTTCCGCTGACCCCGATATGAATCCTGCTTAGGATTTAGATCCGGTTCTTGAGCCTATATGGGCTCAAGGTTTCCTCGCCAATACTGATTCTTTAGACTTAGTATTTCCCTCAGACGAGGCGATTATTGAGGCAATGACTAGTCCAGATAGACCCTGGGATGATCTTCATCACAGATCTTACTTCCTCCCAGAGTTAAGAAGAATTGAAGCAAGATAATTCATGCTGACTATGACTAGAGATAAGTCTTGTCCTATCAACCCTTTGGCTACACACATTGTTTACGCTAAAGAAAATATGGAAACCATTGCTCAAATGATACCTATCAATATCTCCAGAACCCTTGGCGTTGTGGAGAATATCTTCGTCGGAGAAGACTGCTCCCCCGCGGAGATTCAAATCTACAAAGATTTATTTAAATAATTTTGCGACGTGTTTTCCTGGTCTTATAAGGAAATGTAAGGCATAGATCCAAGAATCGTCGAACATGAAATCAAAACATATCCTGATTCTAAGCCGGTCCAGTAGAAGCTTCGTCCAGTCAATCCTAGGAATGTAGCAGCTATTAAGGATGAAGTAGAGAAACTACTCCAAGCTGGTTTCATCTACCCTATCCAATTGACTCAATGGGTGTCAAATCCCATTCCAATCAACAAAAAGTAGGGTACGATTCACGTATGTACGGACTTCCATGATTTGAACAAGGCCTATCCAAAAGACAATTTCCCCATGCCATTTATTGCCAGATAGTCGATGAATGCGCAGGTTGTAAAGCCTTTTCTTTCATGGATAGTTTTTCGGGATATAATCAAATACAGATCAAGCCTGAAGACCAACAAAAAACCGCTTTCATCTATTTGTGGGGTACATTTGCCTATCGGAAGATGCCTTTTGGTTTGAAAAATGTTGGAGCTACGTTTCAACAAGCCATGTCTTTTTCTTTCCATGACCTCAAACACATAGTCGAGGATTATCTCGATGATTTAGCGTCACAATCTCACAAGAGAGATGATCATCCCGTACACCTCCGACTTATCTTTGAGCGATGTCTCTACTACCATATCCGCTTGAATCCAAACAAATGCATCTTTTGCATAACATCGGGTCGTCTGTTAGGTTTCATAGTTTCAACAACAGGGATCATGGTCAATCCTCTAAAGATTGAGACAATAGTTCAGTTGCCTCCCCCATGCACAATCCCCCAGCTTCAGAGTCTACAGGGAAAAGAGAACTTTTTACAGCGTTTCATCGTGAACTATGCCGAGATCACAAAGGGTTTCATGCGTTTATTGAAGAAGGAGGTTCATTTCCATTGGGTTGAAGTCGCTTAGTGTTCTTTTGAAGCATTGAAACATGCCCTCACATCTACCCCTTTGCTTCGGCCACCCAATTATAATAAATATTTATTATTGTACTTGGTCGTCGCAGAGTCAACCATCAGTATGGTCTTGGTTCAGGAGAATGATTTTCTCTCAGAATATGTGATTTATTACCTGAGTCGAGGCCTGGTTGGAACAAAACTCAATTATTCCCACATTTAAAAACTTGCATTGCCTGCAGTTCATGCTGTCCAACGGTTCTGTCATTACATATTGTTTCATAAGAGCACCGTCATTACCATTGTGAATCCGTTTCAATATGTGTTGACATGACGAGTAATTGGCGAAAATATCAGTAGATGTATATTTATCCTCCAGGAATTCGACTTGGATTTTGTTTCGGCAAAAACCAAAAAGTCGTTGGTCTTTGCGGAAATCATTTTAGAACTTTCGATCGAATCATATGATGTTATACCTGAAGAGTCGCCTATTAAAAGAGACATGTTTCTAATCGCGTCTTCAGACCCCTGGTACGAAGATATAATAGTCTATCTCTAGACTTTGAAGTTCCCTACCTCTACTTCTCGTGATGAGCGTCGCCGTATATGGCATCAGAACAAAAAATATCTCATACTCGAGGACACTCTGTATCATCGAGGTGTGTATTTCATTCTTTGTCGGTGTCTCACCCATGAAGAAGTGGAAATCATTCTTAACGATTGCCACACTGGAGCATGTGGTAGTCATTTGTCTGGGTTGGAAACAACCCAAAAGATTCTATGAGCCGGTTACTTTTGGCTGACATTAATCAACTATTGTGTTGAATCGATCAAGAAGTGCCACCTATGTCAGATCTTCTCTCGGAAGATGAGGGCACACCCCACTCCCATGTTTCCTGTAATCACAATTGGTCCCTTCACCAAGTGGGGGATTGATTACGCTACATGAAACCCTCCTTCTGCAAGGGGGTACCATTATATCGTCGTAGCAGTAGACTGCTTCACGAAGTGGGTCGAAGCTATGCCAACGTTTAAAGATGATGGCGAGACCGCAACTCTCTTTTTGTTTAACTAGATAATAGAAAGGTTAGACGTGTCGAGAGAGATTGTCACTGACCATGGCAGTCACTTTCAGAACAAAATGATGTCTGAATTAACATCAAAGCTTGGGTTGAGTCAATAACATTCATCACCCTACTACCCACAAGCGAATGGTCAGGTGGAAGCTGTGAATAAATCCCTTAAGATTATCTTACAAGGAACGGTCAATTCGTCCAGGTCAAATCGGAATTTGATGTTGTATTTGGCATTATGGGCCTACCAAACATCTATTAAGACTGCAACCAATTTCTAACCTTTTCAACTCGTTTACGGGCTGGAAGCACTCTTTCCTATAGAGTACCATATCCCCTCTCTAAAGTTGGAAGTACAGTTATTTCCAGACACTTCACCGCTTGAAGAGCGTTTATTATATCTTGAGTAGCTCGATGAGCACCGTCGAGATGCATCCTTGGCTAATGAGGCTCATAAACAAAAATTCAAGTGTTAGTATGATCGGTCCATCCGTCCTTGGATTTTCTTTGAAGGTGACCTTGTCCTAGTCTATGACCAAGACAAGGACCCCCTGGGGGTAGGCAAGTTCAAATCCATGTGGTTCATACCTTTCATCATGAAGGAGGTTCTAAAGAAGGGCACTTATCGTCTGGTGGAATTTGAAGGAAATGATTTGGTGGAGCCTAGAAATGGGCTCTACCTCAAGACGTATTGCTCGTAGGTGGGTCGCCTTGGGTGACTTCTTGTAACATATGTATATCCCTATACATTCTCTTTTTAGTTTTCATCTTTTCATTTTATGGACGTGTCATTTTTGATGTCATATTTTTCACTATGGAAGATGTCAAGTGAATCAGATGTGTTCATTGGGTTCACGAACGACGCTAGTCGGAACACTCGGAGGCTTTCTTACGTAGCTTGGATGATTTTCACACCTCAGGGCCAGTTACTATCTTCAGGAGGTGTCTATTTAGGTGACGCCACAAACAATGTTGTTGAATACAAAACAATCTTAGAGTTTCTTCGTGATGCTTTGTCGCATGGTATCTCTCACCTCCAGGTCTACTTAGATGCTCAGCTGGTTGTGTCTCATTTAAATGGGGTTTACCGTGTTTATGATCCTACACTACACCGAAAATTCCTTAGAGTACTTCTCTTAGAATGAAGTTTTGATTACATTACATATATCCATATTCCTAGGAGATTGAATCAAATCACATATACTCTAGCTGATCATGTATTAGATTGACATATTTCACACCTATAAGAAAACACACACACACACACACACACACACATGTAAATACATTTGTAAAATAGATGTAATCCATATGACATAAAAAGATGAAAAACATCCATATATATATCAAAAAATATTAGAGTACATGGGTGGGCGCAAGCGCCTAAAAAATATGTCCAGTCATAGTCACGGGGCCTCTTCCCTAAAAAATATACAAAAGGTTCTCTCGGCAAGTAAGTATTCTAGCCTAGCTAAGGGAGGGGCCTGTTGGACCTGCCGTAGTGAAAAACAGTGTTCTCCAAACGCTGAAAGAGTTGGACCCAGGTCCATGGCACCCCAACTACATGAGGTTGCATCGATGGTGGGAGATCCTTGATATCTGCCATAGGGACTATACGAGTGAGCATGGTAAGATTATGCTCTACCCATCTCAATACTCTCTCAGCCTCTCCGGTTGGATGCCCCCCTGTTGCTGCTGCTAGTCCGGTGGATCCAGCTAATCTTGTCTCTGGTCGAGGATGTCGCCTAGTCCTTGAGAAGTCTGTTGGACGCACTGGTCCCACATATGTACATAATAGATACGTAAGTGTCAGATACTCTGGTAGATAAAAAAAATGATATATATAAAAAGACATAAAAATTAAATAACTTTGAAAAGAAAACTTACCCATCTCTCCTCTCTCCGCTCCGGGAGGTACTGGCATGTCAATATCTCTAGAAAAATTGATCCCGGCATAGGGGTAATCCTCTATTGTCAGAATATGTCGTGACCACCAGTCAAAAAACTTGTCATCAAAGGCCTCGATATTCCTCCCTCCCCCATGTCGTGGAAAAAGTGTCTCCCATCTGCATAGCGCCAGGAGAGAGGCCTCGTGCCCTCGTATAGTCTCTTGAGGACTAAGGCTGGGTACCCTCTCAAAGAAAAAAGAGCACAAAACGGTCCCAAACCTGAAGTTTCGGTGCTCCCATATTCAACACTCTATCAGTTGTCTCTTCATGCAATCCAGCATGGTGGTAGTCCAGTCAAAAATACGTGCATTTAAGAACTGTACCGCACAATGCATGTGTGCCCGGGAAGCCTGATGTAAAGTTTTGGATCTAGTGATCCGCCCAATAAGTAGAAATATCACTTTTAGTGATAGGTTGTTGATCTTATGTATAGGCACCTGAGAACCTACTTTCTCAGTACTAGCCTCACAATGGAGTCCAAGCAACTCCTCAATGTTGTGAGGCCTGGGGGGAAAAGTGCACAAGTTGACTGGATCCCCTCTCTTTGAAAGACCAGTCAGGAAGTAAATGTCATCAGTCATTGGAGTCAATGACTGCCCCTCGAGCATGAATGCCTCTGTGTCAGGATGCTAGTAATCTATCAATGCATTTAGAAACCTGGGTTGTGCCCTCATAAACAGACACTGGAAGAACTTTAGAAACCCACATTGCGACAAAACAACGATAGCAGCAGGGTCCTTGGAGACCAAAAAATCAATGTCCTCATGCTCCCTCTCTCTCCAATGCACATACATCCTACAAAATCAAATGAATGGAGAGTTAACTCTTGAATTTCCTTTTTTTCCCACTTATTTGAGGGTGTACGCGGGTTGTCTTGAGCACAGTCGTGTGTGCATGTGACCAGTTTATCTTCTGCCCGCCTGTACACGTGGGATGTACTTGGACAACCCACATACACATAGGGATGACCTCTTTAAAGGTCAACGCCCCCCCAAAAAACAAAAACAAATGCACAAATGAAGAAGGGGAATCCAAGAGAGGTTAGTTTTTACTTACTTGGTCCAAACGAAAGTTCGTTTCGTCCACTGAAGCTCCCAGAATCAACTATTTTTGCAAAGGGGTGTTTTTTGACTTTTGGTCAATTCTCAATTTACAATGGTGATAATGAGCTGCCAACTTTCTATTTATAGACTTTTTTGGCCCCTTTTTGTCATTTTTTGGACCCTTTTGCCATTTTTTCTAGCTTGAAAATCATTTACTATGGTTCTTGAGTTTCTCAACGGATGTTACAATAAGTGTTATTTTGGGTATTGAGAAGGTTTTTGAGAGATGGGTCATTTTTAAAGGTCTTTTGGTAAAAAGTCGTTTTTCCAACTTTGTGCATGTAAGATAGGATTCCACCTCCACTTGTGTCACTTCGTTGTCTTTTTTTCTTTTCCATAGGATCGATCCCACCAAATTGCGACACAGAACCCTCACTCCTGCTCTAGAAGTGTCGTAATTTAGCGGTAGAGCCTACCTTCACATGGATGCCCTAGGTATATCCTGGTTTCATTTTGGTTTCCATGCCGTCACTAATGACTATAGGCTCGGTATTCCTTAGTAGTTTCTCCTTATTACGAGTTTGAGCCTCATTTGCATGATTCATTATCACTCTTGACCTCACCCTCGGGACTCCCAAAACACAACAGGTCTTCTTTTAAGACCTTTTCATACCCTCTAAACATGAAAAGATGGTTGAGTGATCTTGTTGCCCTTCATGCTTGCTAAACTGAAATTTGAAGGCACATCTGTCCGATGGTAGTTTTCCCCGTTTTCGGTCCAGATGGTCAAAAGTACAAACAAAGGTATACTCTAGGAGCCTCGGTTCTCTAGAAGAGTACTCTCAGGCATAAATTTACCCCTTTTTTGGGCTCGAGGGACTAAACTTATGAAAAAGGAACCCCCCACAGAGTCCATAGTTAAGCTCTTTTCAGATTCCCTAAAATTGAAAATATCATCGAGTGAACTTGTTTCTTCACACTTGTTAAATTGGTCAAGAAGAACATCCTACAATGGAGTCCATAGTTAATCTCTTTTCAGACTCCTTAAAAATGAAAATATTGTCGAGTGACCTTGTCTTTTTCACACTCGTTAAAATGGTTTTGAATAGACGTCTTTTCGATGCTAGTTTACCCCTTTTTTGAACCAACTAGACTACCTTCGAAAAAGGTACCCTAGTGGAGTCTTCTTTTACGTTTTTTTTCAGACTCTCTAAATATGAAAAACCGTTGAGCTTACCTTCTCTGGGCTCGTTAAAATCACATCGAAGGACATTATCATTGTGTCTTATTAATCGCATTTGCATTCATGCATATTTGGCCTAATGGCAGCTCCATGTTTCTCTCAACTAAACCATCTAAAGCATGCCTCATATGCAAGCCTTGTAGCACTTTGCCTCTGTGTCTTGACACCTTGACCCATGGAGGATTTTTCCTGAGTGTCCTTTTCCTGCATATGTCCCCTTGCTCTGAGAATCAATGTGTTCCTTATGCTTGGAACTAGTATGTCCGTGACACTCGATCGTCCTTTGTAACATAGCATTCTTTATTCGTTTTCAAAACTTTCCACAATTATTGAAAAAGACAAAAACGTCAAATATGCCCCAAAAAGAGGAAGGGAAAAGTATTTTATTTTTGTTGACAACACAATGAGTCTCCCTTGGACAAATCACATCCTTCTGTTTGTTCGTCAAGCTCTAGGAATCAATATGACCTTAGGAAGTTGTTCTTGCTACATAGAGTTATGTCCTCCTCCATTTGGTTATCCTTCTAAACAGTTGGAGAGTTCACGTTGCCTCCTGCATCATGAACTTGTGTCAATGCCATGCTCCCTAAGTCTCACCTTTTTTCATGCTTTTGTCCAAGGGAAGTCTTAATAAACTTGAGTCGTCCCTTCTGCAGTTTGTCTCTTGTCCTCATGCCCGACCACCCCGAAAGACCAATCAAGTCCTTGCTCAAAATCAATGAAGTTCTATGCCTGATCATCAAGATCCTCTTGTATGTCCCCGACGAGCCATCGAATACCTCTGGGTAGTGAATTCGTACACTCATATTACACTCCTACCCAAGTTTTGAAGATTTTGAAGTTGTTGCTCGAGCTCTGAAGACCTCATCTCCAGCGATCGAGTGTCATTGGCTTCTTGAAGATGGATAGTATACATGTATATATTTTGATTTTTGATATGTAAATATGTTGTGTACTGCTCGCGGCTACACATTATATAGTTATATGACATGGATCTGCAGTGTATTTGATTGGTAGCCATGATTTTATTTCATCCCAAGAATGGGTATGCCCACCTCGATGAGACAAATTGTTATTTTTGCAGATGGCACCTCCTAAACTCTGGTCCCCGGGCTCACTCGCATCGTACAATGGTGAATATTTGTAATGTATTTCGGCCATCAGATGCTCCTTTGACCTCACAAATTAGGGGGCATATGTTATAACCCTAAATTGTACCAGACATGCATACCTGGCATCAAGCCATCTAAACTTGCTATCTTTGCTAGGCCATCACTGGAAAACTCTTCTAAAAACCATTATTTTGAAGGTGTACATGCCCTACACCATTAATTCCCGCGTACACTCACATAATATCACAAAAAGTGGAAAATTGCATAGGATACTAGTTTCTGGGCCGTTACTTAACTGTTTGACTACCCATAGCCAGTCACCCCAACCGTTACTATCTCATTTTGGCCTATAAAAGAAGGGGTTGGGGTCCCATTGCAAGGTGAAGCATGAGAGCAAAGAAACTCTACCCATTTTATCAATCCCCCTTTGCCCCAATTGAAAAACCCTTTACCATTTCCCCAAGAAGGAAATGAATAGGAGAAGAAGACGTGGAAGAAGTTGGTGCATGGTGAAGAGGAGCCCAGGACCAAGTTCGAGGAGCAGTGCTGGTCTCATGTTGTAAGTGACTTTTTGTGAGATTAATATAAAGAAGTACTTTTTCCATCCCGCCAAATGATGTCTTAAACTTACATGATTTGTTTACATTTCTTGTTTATGATGTCTAACCCACTAATCCATATATAGAATTCATGCTTGTAGTTTCTTGTTTGTCTTTTGATGAATGCAGGTCAGCCTTGGGAGGATATTTGCAGTCAGGAAACAACTAAGCACAAAGGGATTGACACCAGACATAGAGTTTAAGGTAGGCCTACCAGATCCCTCTCTCTTGTCTTTTATGTATCATTGTGGGTAATGTTGGTATAGTGGTTAAAAGTAACATACTTTATATGGTTTTCTCTGCCTACACTTTAGACCCTTGTTGTAGTCCATAGAGGGGTTTTCCCGCTATAGCAAAGGATCTACTGGTAACACTCTCTACTTTTCCCTAGATTACAACATTGGTTCCGTTGTTGGTAGTACTAAACTTGGGCATGTAGAAGTGTACATAAATTCTAACTCTACAACACATATGTGAGTGGTGGGAGAAACAAACTGAGAACTACATCCAAAACTACACAAGAAGGAATAACCTCTCACTAGCCGAAGCAAGGTCACGGTTCTTTTAAGAGACACACAAAATATTCCTTGAAGCTATCCCATAAGAAATGTTTCAACACATTAGCAGATCATGTGATGCATAATTTGACACCCTGTGAGAAGCTAGGACTAAAGTTGATGAACGAAGGAAGAACAAACCTACAAGATTGGCTCGAAAGAATTATTGAAGATTATATTTTAGAACAAGCCATTGAATATCAGACTTCCCTCAACAAAATAAAAGTGAAATTCTACACCGATTTGCATGATGGATTTTTCTGCACGGTTCTAACACTTTTCATAAATTCCTCCTCGACAAAGGAGTCGGTGATATCGTCGAATATCGACCAATATTAGGCACACCATTACTAAATAGCAACTTCCAAGAAAGAGATGAAAAGTGGGAAGCATTTCTTGATTCAAAGTGCAAAGGTACAAGAGAAACCTGGGATTAATTCTTGAAGAAATAAATATGGCCAATGCTCTTGACTTAAAGTAAGTCAGGTACAAAAATGGGGGGTCAGTCAAAATTGTGAGATGCCATAAAAAAATTAGTGTTTCCCAAGCCTAAATCTCATCAAGAGGAAAGAAATCCCATAAGCAATCCACGAATATCCAAAAAATAGAATAGGATAAAAGACAACAGAAAAGAGAAGAACTTTGTAACCAGTGGAACAACAAAAAGTCGAATAGAAAGATGTATGGGGAGGTTCATCCCGTCAAAGCATGTGAGCAGTCTGAGTCAGACAAATATTGACTGGATTTGGCAATAGCAACAATTGCGACAACACCCGACAGAAGTAGCGACGCACAATTGAACATCCATCAACTGGTAGATGAACTGGAAAGTATTGATTGCAAAGAGTTTGGACCAGATTTACATACATCTCCCACAACAAAAACCAGACCATGTATAAGAGAATTTCTCCAACAAAGGTTTCAGATCGATGGCCAATATGCAAGATTATGGTACAGAACAGACGACCTGGGAAACCTACAAGATGCATTGATTTTCAAGCCAGAGTGAAATGAAGTCGAAAATATGATTATACAAATCAAGGAACTCATTGAATCGACCCCACTGCCACATATAATATCAAGAGAATAAATTAAATATAGTTTGTAAGGGATGCAACCTTTGGAACGATGGTTCGCTGAATATAAAGATCAAAATTCTCAAACTGAGGTCGATTTTTCTACACTCAAGAAGAAAAAAATATTCCTTGAGTATCATCTATTGTCGGACGTAGAAATAAACTGACCAGAATATTTGACAGCTCAGTCAAAAGCATTAATATATCACACACCAAGAAAACCGAGTGTTCCTACTAATAAATTCAAAATGGGATTCAACCACATCCCCATTTACAAAGGAGGGGATCCACTACAACAAAACAAGCAACTAGCACCTAAAATAGCACCAGAATTTAGTGTATTTTACTTCATGAATTAGACACCTTTTCTAGCACAAAACGGGGTGCAATATGGACTTTTTATAATTGCACCAGATTTAGTGCCAGAAAAATAACCCCAGTTTTAGCTCCAGGATTAGCGCTAGGAATAGCGCCAAGAATAGCGCTAGGAATAGCCCCAAGTTTAGCGCCAATTTTAACGCTAGGTTTAGCACCAGGAATAGCGCCAGGTTTAGCACTAGGAATAGCACCAGTTTTAGCACCAGGTGTAGCACCAGGAATAGCACCAGTTTTAGCACCAGGTGTAGCGCCAGGAATAGCACCATGAATAACTCTAGGTTTAGCGCCAAGTGTTTCTTCCAGTTTTTCTTCTGATATGCCTTCCAATTTTGCTTCCATTTTTGCGTCTGTTTTGGCTTCCCATTTTACATCCAGTTTTTCTTCTAATATGGCATCGAATTTTGCTTCTAGTTTGGCACCAGGAATAGCACTAGTTGTTCCTTCCAATTTTTCTTCTGATATGCCTTCCAATTTCGCTTCCATTTTGGCTTCATGTTTGGCTTCCAGTTTTTCTTCTGATGTGGCTTCCAATTTTGCTTCCAGTTTGGCTTCTGGTTTGGATTCCAGTTTTACATATATTTTTTCTTCTAGTTTTTCTTTCCATTTTTCTTCACGTTTTGCTTCTGGTTTGGGTTCCATATTTTCTTCTCGTGTGGCTTCCAATTTGGCCTCCATTGTTGCTTCCTTTCTTGCTTCCAACAATGCTTCTTGTTTTTCTTAGAATTATTAATTTAATATGTTTTATTTCAATTTAATTAGTTAAATTTATCATGTCTCTTAAATAACTTATATGGTTATACAGTAAGTCATATAAATGCATTTGAAATATTTTATAAGATAACATTTATAAATATTTTTTTAGGGAAACGTACATCCATACAAATTAACACCATCATTATACTTATTAAATATCCATCAAAATACAATCTACAACATCTAGTATATATAAAATAACAAGATAATATTATAACATGATAATCATCTATAATTAAAAAAAGTGAGTCAAATATCTATAATTTAAGTGAATTTGACAAAATCCATCATGAGCAGTAAATCAAAACCAACATACGTAATAAATATGCACCCAAAAATCATCAACCACTTTCAATATATAAAAATGAAGAGTCAATATTGATAATATCATCATCATATATAACTAAAACAAGTGAAAGTCAAATATATATGACAGTAGATCAATATCATTTGAAAATGATACATGTCCAAACATAAGTCAAAATGATACATCATGTACAAATGATATAAATAAAAATGATAAATTATGTAAGACAAAATGATACAATTCAATATGATACATCATGTCCAAACGATATAAGTCAACATGAAACATGTCAAAATGATACAACTCAATAATATGGTACTGGAGGTCATGAAAATGATACATATGATAGTAACCATGAAAAGAGGCATTATAACAATCTATTAAAAATGATCCATGATGAATTCTATATGATCATTAATGTCACTGACTGCTACTAGTAGCTGCCTCAACATCATCATCACCATCGTGATCATCATCATCATCATCTGCATCGAAAATGGCATCGCTATCATCTGTATATGTGTCATCATGATAAACATCATCTTCCATCCCATCATTGGACCCAACATCATGATCTATTTCTATTTGTTGAGGATGATCCAGATCTTCTGGAAGATCCTTGTTCCGCAAAAACAAAAATTTAGAATGAAAAGTTATTATTTATTTCATGTAATAATTAATTTCTCTGTTATATATATAATATTACAACATATGAAAATAAACTATAATCATATTACATCATACCAAAGTTCACATATGATAATAAAATATCAAATAAGTTACAACTAAGATGTCATTCCAATGATGTAAAACATTCAACAATTCTAATAAACGTTAGTAAATATCATAAAAAAAATGCTATGCCTAGACTTTCCTTGACATGCCATGCCTTTCCTTGACAATCCATGCCTTTCCTTGACATGTCTTGCCTTGCCTTTCCATGCCTTTCCTTGACAATCCATGCCTTTCCTTAACAAGCCATGTCTTGCCTTGCCATGCCATGATTTTCCATGCATTGTCATGCCTTACCATGACATGCCTTGCAATTCCTTTCCTTGTCATGCATTCCCTTTCCTGTCCTTTCCATGCCTTCCATTGACATTCCATGACTTGCCTTGACATTCCTTTCCTTTCCTTTCCATTCCATTCCTTGCCTTGCATTGACATGCCTTTCCTTGACATGCCTTGCCTTGAAAAACCTTTCCTTGCATTGACATGCCTTGCCTTGACATGCCTTGCATTGACAGACCTTGCCTTGCCTTGCCTTGGATTGACATGCCTTTCCGTGCCATGCCTTGCCTTGACATGTCAGTCTATTCCTTTCCTTGACATGACATGCCTAGCTTGGCCATGCCTTGCCTTGACATGTATTTCCTTGCTTTGCTATGCCTTACCTTGACAAGCCATGCCTTGCCTTGAAAAGACATTCCTCTCCTTGACATGTCTTTCCTTTCCTTGATATGTCTTACATTGCCTTGACATGCCATGCTTTGCCATGCATTTTCATGCCTTACCATGACTTGCCTTGCAATGCCTTTCCTTGCCATGCATTCCCTTGCCTTGCCTTGAAATGCCTTGCATTGAAAGTCCTTGACTTGAATTGACATGCCTTACCTTGACATGCCATGCCTTGCCTTGCCTTAGCATGCCATACCTAGCCTTTTTATGCCTTGCCTTGACATGCCATGCCTTGTGTTTCCTTGATAGAGAGAATTATATATGATATTATTACATTCCATATTTCACTAATAAGAGAAAAATGAATTGCGCAAGTACCCCATTATTTTAAGAAGTCCCCTAATTTCAATAAGTTAGTTTCCCTTCTTGAGTGTTAGCAAAGCATCTGTACCCATTGAAAAATAAATATACCTTTCTATACAGTCTCCATTCAAAAAAAATAAAGAGAATAAGCTAGAAGTCAAGGTCTCCATCCTTAAGTTCAGTTCCCCTTGAGCTACCGACTAATAAGCTAGTCCCCTGAGAGGAAAGTGAATAAGATAGAAGGGATTACTATTATTATTCCTAATTCATTCCTGTAAATCAATTGTTTGTTCTGCTGATGGAGGATAAAGAGGATACATGCTAAGGGTTAACGACATGATATAGGCTAAGGGTTAACGATGAAAGGAAAAAGGAAGGTGAAAGAAAGGCTTGGTGTTGTTCTATGTTGAAGGATGCTTCTTTCTGTCAGGATGGGAAAAATGATTCATTCAACTAGTTCACATTGTCTGTGCAACCACAATGGCTATTGTGCATGCCAAATTTGGCATGCACAACAACCATAGGGCATACCATCCTTTCTTGAAGTTGATGATCATTATTAGAATTTGATCGAAACCGAGGTTGTCATATGTTCTCATAGCCACATCTTAAAATAGAGTTGTGCAACAAGTGTCATAATATTCTTTACTCAACATGAAACAATATCCAACTCGTAACAACAATAACAATTGACAACTAAGTAATCAACAAAATATTGTCTATGTGAGAGCATGCATGTGTGTAACTCTTTCCTTTTATCTTTGAAGAGATTTTATAAGTCCATATCTAGCTAAAGTTGGCCATGTCAAGTTTTGTTAAAAAATAGGACAAGGATGACTGTATCAATCCAGTATCCATGTCATCTCATTAATTAGACTCCACAACTCTTAGCTATTTGTAGCCGACCTACTATGCATCCCTTTATTCCTCTTGTGCATCCTTTTCATCGATAGTTATGCTCCTTTATCATTCAATGTTTTTTCTTCAGTAGGGAGAATAAATGGTTAGGAATGCTAGGAATGGTCTATTTGTAGGCCTTCTTTGTGCCAAATCAACTATCTCTATAACGAGGTTCAATAATTTGGATAATGTTTCTAGTTCAGTTTTGATTTTCTTATACTGTGAACTTTGACATGATCATGGAAAAGGTAAAAGACATTTCCATATGGTGTGGTATTTCTAGAATGGTAAGATAAACCTTTGTAGGAAAAAACTGAGTTGGAGAGGAGGAACTAAAAAAATTCAGTAGGGTAATTAAAAATCGAATCTTACTACTTGATAGAATCCTAAACTAAATCATTAAATCTAAGTGAGCAATCAATATGAATTGAATTCTCACTATCAAAGATCTTCATAAACTAGAAAAGTAGGGTTCCATTAATTAGACATGACCAATGTACATAAATCTGATAAATTTTAGATATAAACTTGTCCTAAGGAACCAAAGGGGGACTAAGATTGACTATTGGTACTTTATACCTTGTTGGTATATGAGATATGCTTAACAATATCATTAAAACTCAGATAAGACAAGAACACATGAACATTATATTTCTAAAGAGTAATGAAGGACAATAGGAACTGGTGATTTTATCCTCCTCTTTCTCTTGTATTTAATCTTGAGGTTATTAGATCCCTCTCTCCATTGATTTGATAAAATAAGCATACAAGGTCTAAAAAAAATATGAAAAGGAGCACCCTATATAGGTTGAATATACACACTCAAATTTTAAAGGTTCATGTAAAACATATACAGAGTCATAAGTTGTATGCAATAATAGTAGAGAAAAGAAATAAATTCATTATCCAACAAGTACAAACCCACCCAATCATATCTTAAGTTGTGACACAAATCCTTTATTTTCTTCTACAATTACCTATTCCAATTATCCTAGCAAGGCCATAAATTAGACAATGTATTTGCCTTCAATAGTGGATCGCTTGTTATCTGATGGTATTTCCTTATTTCTGGAAACTATCCACCATAGGCCAAAAAGTTCCAAGGAAGCACATATTTTGAAAAGAAAATATGATCCGTTAAAAATACCAAAATCAAATGAATTGGGTTTGAGATATTTAGTTCAATATTCTGCAGTGAATCATAGCCAATTTAGTCCAGTTGTGGATTATTTATCCTTAGAATACAACCCACCTAAACTAAAATTATTGTTTCCTTTGTTTTCAAGGGAAAATACACCAGTTTTTTCAAATGAACATCTTGTGCAAAGATCAAGAAGACCTACTAATTTACTAGTTGAATGTTGTCAAGATTCCACTTCGAATGATGTCGATTCCCTTAAGAAAGAACGATACTAAAAAATGGTGCAATCTATTCTTTTTTCTCTGAGAATGTTGTTGTGGACTTTAGGAAGGATTGTGACAAAGTTGTTCAAACCATGCATACTTTATTAGTGACATTGCTTGCCATTCTTTGATCAGAAAATTTAAGGGATCTTGATTTTGAAGCTCTTTAATCTATAATATGCCAGAGTATTCCATAAATAATATGGAGCTTCCTATATCAAATGTTGGATATGCATAAAATCTTGGGATTTCTTCTATTTTTGGCAATATAAGAAGCACTCAAAAGGCCTATTTCAGGAAAAAATGACAGTAGCATAAAGTTGCCATTATGAATCTATAAGTGCACAATTTCGTTATAACCAATATTAAAAGGGGAAGTCATTGGCATCTATGATGGTGAAGTTGGCGAGAAAATGGTAAGCGATCATCATCATAAATAGCAATAAATATCTCATTGAAACTTGTGGTAAATGCTAACCTTGGGCCTCCCTAACCACCAAGTTGACTGAGCGATGATACAAAAGTAGGGATGTACCCAAAGGGAATAAAAAATGAGAGAACTCGATAAAAAAAACCTTCAAATCCTTACTGTAGGTCTTATATGAATTAGGAAAAGGTGCTCCAATCCAACTTCCAAATTCCTCTAAAATGTCAAAGGATTTCACTGGTGACATGGATGTGCTAACTTACAATTGTTCTCACCAATTGTGCAAAAGATAAATAAAGCCAAGGCCTAAAGGTAGAAAGATCCACAACCTAGAAATGAACCAAGAGAAAGGTTGAGAACTAATTTCAAAGTGAAGAAAATAAACAACATCAAAGTGAAATCGAATGACTAAATCTGGTTGTTGTGCATGCCAAATTGGCATGCACATCGACCACTGTGGCTGTTGTGCATTTTGTTAACATGCACTTTGGGTAGAAATCTCATAACTATTGGGTAGAACAGTGTAAGGTTGTTCCAAAAGAGAAGAAATGAAGGATATGGAAAGTAGAATAGAATGGTGAGAGTAAGAACACAATTCATCCTGGAGCCGTTGGGTAGATTTGTGGAGAAAGTGCAATAATTGGGCAACCATAATTCCTAGTTTTAAAAGGAGCCATTGTCGACTATTTTGAAAAGTGAAAGTGATTCCAACCGAGACTCAGAGAAGTGGGTAACTTGTAAGAAAAGGGACTTGGTGATGTTGTTGTTTTAATTATTTTTGTGGTTTTAAGTTTTAATTGTTGTAACAACAATGACCCTTGGAGGTTGCAAGCATTGTACATTACAAGGATAACTTATAAAAAGGAAAACTTGTTGTGTTTATTTGTTAATATTATTGAGTGAATGCTTGAGTTTATGTCTGAGCTTCCCAGTGAGATATACTTGATGTTTTAGGAAGGTGTGATCTTTTTCCAATCCCCCTTAAATTGATAAGAACAAATACTACACTTGATCTTAGCCAAAAGGCCGAGAAAGGTATGGTTTTTCCTTTCTATCTTTTTCCCTTTTCTAGTGCCCCTCTCTCCTGGATCCTCCTTATTCATGCATGTGGTATAATTCATTTATATTCTTCCAAAAAAACATCTATATATTTTCATACATGGAAATAATATTTACAATTCATACAAAAATGTCATTTAACATCAAACTTATGCCTAAATGTTTTATAAATATTTTCATTCTCTTCGCTCTTTTTACTTGAACCTCCTCCTAATATCCAATGATTTATGTACTTAGATAGAGTTACTTCACATGCTAATTTGGCATGCACAACAACCCTATTGGTTGTTGTGAATGCCAAATTGGCATGCACAATAGCCCTATTGGCTGCAGTGCATGCCGATTTGGCATGCACAACAACCATAGGGCTTCTTTGCATGCCAATTTGGCATGCACACCAGCCAATAGGGCTGTTGTGCATGCCAAATCGGCATGCACATATAGTGCTACTGTGCATGCCAAATTGTCATGCACAACATATCCATCTCTAAATCAACTAGAGTCTTGTTGGGATCATACTTTTTGTTAGGGTCTTGATATCCATTTCCACAAATTGAAAATAATCCTAGGCATGAAGGAAAATAACATGATCAACAAGATTATAGGCTTAGAGGTCAATGATATAAGTAAAGGGGAACTTATATTGATGTTATTGGACAGGTTGTAGGAATCCTATTATATATTACATCTAACCAATCTATTACAATAGAATATTGTGTAACATAATTGAAGTCGTATTAGCTTTATACTCTTTGCAAAATGGGGGATCTATACTCTGTTTTTTGTGGGTAGTGAGGTTGGATGCCTTTCTAATGTGGAAATGGAATTAGGCATTCATTTATTAAATGAAATAATATCAGTGATGTTGAGCAAGTAGACATAATTTGAACCAAGAATAATCAGTGAAGGCAATAACTCTTGGATTCAACTCATAATATCTTCTAGAACTGCACACAAAAGGGACCTCGTGAATCAAATAGGTCAAGGAAAATTGCAATTGCATCATGTCCTGTTAGGAACTCTGTTATATTAACTGATTCGTAATAAATTATATAGAAGATATATTTCCTATAGTTATTAAAAATGAATATCATTGGCTTTGAAGTACTTAAAAATTATACAAGTGCCTCATTGTATTAACATTCATCTTCTCATTATTATTCAATATATGTGTAGATGAAAATATAAATAGGATGTCTATACAATGTGAATTCCAATAATCTTGAGCGATGGATACATTTTTCTTCTATAAATGTATCATTTGAGGTTAGTATCATGTGCAAAGCCAATCTGTAAACTTCATCCTTTATGTCTTGTGCATTTAGAAAAAATTGGCATTGCTCTTTTTAGACTCCCTTTCACTCCCACATCCTTCATGGTTTCCTTGTTCATGTCATTTCTTCTATGTACCTTTTCCTTTGTTTCTAGAATTCTACTTATCCTTGCCATCTTCTGCATCATACCTCCGATGGAAAAAAAGGTTGTGTACTAAATTGTTGTATTCCTTGCATTGTCTTTCCTTCCACTTCTTGCCTTTTCTTTGCACTTTTATTGTACCTTGTTCATCATTTGTTTGCTAAGTTTCTTATTCCCCTCTAAATATTAATATCCTCTCTCTTCTGAATCATCTTTTCTCTCTCCTACATTATATGGACTGATGATAATTTTAGTGATTTATGAGGTTAGCTACAATCTTAGTTGTTACTATAATACTTACTTGATATGAGCGTAAGGTCTCAAACTATGCTTTCTTCTCTCAACCAAGCAAATGAGGCATTGCTTATTAGTGTCAAGTACTAGGTCGAATCCTTTTGAAACCTCTTGGATCCAACTATGGACAAATAACTTTCTTTAAAGAAAATTATAATCAATATTTAGCACATGATCCCAAGTTGTTACCTCTTGGATCAAAACAAGGCAAGAAACCTTTAATAGAGACCTCTTTCATATGTTACCTCTTGGATAAAAAAAAGGAAATAAACCTCTAATAGAGACCTCTTTCATATGGGATATTGCTCCCTAATTAGACTTCAATCTTGTGCTCCATGGGAAAACCTTTAAGAGAAAAAAAGAATCACATTCTCTTTTATGCAATTCTATCCATTTTAGGCAATGATGTATTGAGGGTTGTTTTTGTGGATAAGGTTTCAAAGATTTTATAGGGATCTCATTGGACTTAAGCTCTTGTAGTGTTTCATTTCCTCATAACATGGAATTATTATAGCTAGAGCGCAAGGGAAATGATTAAGTCATGTCAATTATCTTATCCATTTGATTATTCCTTTTCATGACCTAAAATGGTTGTGGATGTAATCAATATTTCATCAAGATACATGGTTAGTTTCCATTAACCTCACATAGTGATTGTCATGCCTTTGATATATGTAGCACCACCACTACATTTTGCAACCTTTTACTTGCATGGAACTGTCTTAACCTATATGGTGCATTTTGTTAGCATGCATTCTAGGTACTAGTTGATACAATATAAGAGCATCAATACATAAGTATACTCAAGAACAAGTGCAACACACTAAGACATATAAGATTTGTTGGCATTGATATCATTTCTTATATGAAAAGTTATGAACCCTTGGATCCTATGTCATTACTATAGCTTTAAATAAGGCAATCATAGGCACAATAAGGCCTTGGAGTTTGAAATTTTTGGGGAGAGTTTGATTCTTTTGCATGGAGTTTACTAAATTTTAGATACTGCACAAAGAAAAAGTGCAAGCAAGTCCTTGATAATTGCGTCACAATAATAGCAGTCTCATTGAATTAAACTCCACAATTTTTGCTAGCTTCAATGAATTGAAATGTTTAGATTTGACTAGTCGAAGTGCACTAGGAATTATCCTAGGATGTGGAGAGATCTAGTCGAAGTGCACTAGGAATTATCCTAGGATGTGGAGTAGGCACTCATCTTTATCCACTAACTAAAAAGAGAGAAAAACCAACTATTCTTTGTTAGTAGTTGTATAATCAGTAATATCTCTATGATTTATATTCTCACCCAGCTCAACTCTGTCTCTCTTAACAATCATCTTTCATGGGCCTATGTGAGCAACATGGGTAGCTACAAGGATAAAGGGATAAAAGCATTAACATATAGGGGATGTGTCAAACCTCTAAATTGTTTTTGGTTTATTTTCCATACTTTGTGAAAGCCCTCGATGACCTAGAAATGGCATGAGAACATAAAATATTTCATACATGAAAAACTTGGTAGCTAGAAATAAAGAGACAAAAATAAAGGAATGGATATAATTTAAATAAAAATATAGCCATGTCATGAACTCCAGAGGCTCTGAAAGCATTTTGTAAGCTGTGAATCTATGTATGAATTGGAGTTTTATCACCGATTAAGGTTCCAGAGGATATTATTGTATGAAAAAGTCGATGTTTTGTGTGCACCACAAATGTAAAGAGAGAACCTATTACTTTCTAGTGAAAACATCCCAACCCACATTTAGAACATGGGCGACTAATTATCTCATAGTAATGCTTGAACCCCGTGCTTTACCAGCTGAAAATGAAAAAACATGTGGATTGAATTTGGTAAATAAAAGTAATTGATAGGCCTGTAGGATGGAATCTCTACCCACAAATGTTTCATACACACCATCCCTTGGGCTACTGTGCATGGCAAATTGACATGCACACCAGCCCGATTGGCTAGTGTGCATGCTAATTTGGTATGCACAGAAGCCATGGGGTTGTTGTGCATGCCAATTTGGAATGCACACCAGCCCTAGAGTTGTTGTGCATGCCAAATTTGCATGCACACCAGCCCTATTAGTTGGTGTTCATACTAATTTGGCATGCACAAAATCCATAGGGATGGGGATGTTGTGCATGCCAAATTGGCATGCACACCAGCCCTATTGGTTGGTGTGCATGATGAACACCAACCCTAGAAAGGGGTTTATGCATTTACTTATGACGTATCACTTATGATTCTCAACATTATTTCTGTGTACTAAAACTACCACTATATTCTATGCAATTCAAATCTTCTCTAAAATAGAGCATGCATATGGGCTAAGGAAGCCTTTTAAAATTCTTGTAGAGGGTTTTATATTAATTCCAAATGAAGAAATAAATGTGGAAACTTGTTGTCATTCATATGAAGAATTACCTTATGCAATCCATCAATTTGACATCACATCTAGATGAGAGAAGCAAGATGGCCAAAATGGCACTTTAAGCCTTTTTAGTCTTTTTCCAACACTTACAAAATTTCATGCCCAGATTTTTAAAATGGAATTAAGGCCCATAAAATTTGATGATAGAGAAAAATCAAATATGGTAGGTTGAATAAGTTTGAACTCATAAAACCCATGTGTCCTATTTTCAAGTTTTTAATGAGAATCCTTTGCCATTACATATTTCACTAAATGGGTAGAGATGGCATCCTACACTCTTGTGAGAGTAAAAAATCAATAAAATAATGTGTGTGAGTACAAACAACTCCTCAAACAAGTGGGTTCTCTCCAAAATGTATGCTAACCACCTAAAGTAGTGACACATATGGGACAAAATATCTTCATGAGAAGAGTGTGGCCTCCAAAAAGTGTGCTGACAAACTCAAGTGTAGCAAATAAAATAATATATCATGTCATAACCAACTCTAACTAACTCAACATGTAGTTGAGTGAGTCAAAGAGAGAGAGAGATCACTCCCATAAATCCGACACATGGGGTCGACTTTTATAACCCTTGTGACAAGCGATTTTGGGCACCATGGTCGCATGGGAATTGGCCATATAGACCTTTTGGAGCTTACGAAACTCAGTTACATCACTCGGTTGTAATTTTGTGCCCCCGAAACAAATTGTCATTGTCTCACTGAATAACTTCAGGAGGTGAGTTCCAACTTGGTATAACACGCAAACCATGCCTCAGATTGATGAACCGTCAATTTCGTTGGACTCCTGAAATCTAATTCCATCTAGGGGGACCCATCTCCTATGATTTCGTCGCCCATAAAGTTTTTCTTAGAGGATCTTCATAACTAGAGTTTTTCTTAGTGAGGCACAATGAAAATCCGACATAGGGGGTCAAATTTAAAAACCCTCGTTTCAGGCGATTGTGGGCATCGTGGTCCCATGGGCGTTGGCCATATGGACCTTTTAGAGCTTATGAAACTTATTTATGTCACCCAATTATGATTTTGTACCCCCAACCAAATTGTCATTGTGTCCCTAAATGGCTTCAAGAGGAAAATTGCAACATGCCATAGCACGAAAACAATGCCTCAGATCGACAAACCATCAGTTCCATTGCACTCCTGGCATTGAATTCCAGCTAGGGTGACCCCTCCCCTGTGATTCCGTTGCCCGTAAAAGTATTTGTTAAAGGATCTCCATAACTAGGGTTTTTCTCAGTGAGGCACAATTCAAATCTGACACAGGGGTTTGAATTTCACAACCCCTATGTTGGGCAATTGTGGGCACCGTGGTTGCATGATATTTTTCCATACAGACCTTCCAAAGATTACAAAACTCATTTATGTCGCCCAGTTATGATTTTGTGCCCCCAGACCAAATTGTCATTGTCTCCCTGAATGACTTAAGGAGGTGAGTTGCAACTCATCATAACACACAAACCCAACCTCAGATTGACAAACCGTCAATTCTGTTGGACTCCTGGCACCAGATTGTAGCAAGGGGGACCCGTCTCCAATGACTCCTTCACCCAAAAAAGTGTTTCTTAGAGGATCTTCATAACTAGAGTTTTTCTCAGTGAGGCAGAATGCAAATACAACATGGGGGGTTAAAATAAAACCTGAGGGGAAGGTATCGACAATATATTAATATTTTTTTGTAGAAAGGCATGCTAAAATATGTGTTTTATAGGATTTCAAGACATGGCTATCAAAGGTTTCAAGGATATGGAAAATTTTGAGCTCTGACGACAACGATATCGAAGAATATTATTTCGGCCTAGGAGAAAGTGCAGGACACACATGAGAAGGGTCAAGAGGCCATTAGAATTTTCTTTTCGGAATGTGATAAGATGATGCTTAAAAGGGCTCCCAACGAGGATGGTATCGATGGAAATATTCCTTTGATGCTTTAGAAACACTTTTTATGTCTCGAAAGCAGTAAAAAAACTCATTGGAGAATCGATAAAACAGGAATTCAACAGTCCAATCTTGGGAAGCCACTTCGTGGGGTGGTTGTTTGACAAGTCATCACAAAATTTGGGGCTCCGTGAGAGTAAACAGAGTAAGATCCGGAGTGATCGGAGTGCGAAGATCAAGGTCTAAAATAATGGGTTAAAAACAATAGTTTGATGAATGTGATCCATAAACAAATTAGAGTTGAGCTTGGGTTGCCTTAGAGAAGTAAGGATGTAGGTATTGTAGGGTAGAATTACTAGAGCGAACCAATTATCTCTGAATTCCAAAAAGAGAAAGTGTCTTCAATTAGATAGGAGAAACAACTACCTTTTTTTTTAAAGTACATTCAACATTCAACTTAAGGACCCCACATTCAATGGTATTTATGCAAGCATTAAAGAATAACCTTTCATAAATGATCTTCCACATAATTTTAGTGATCATTTTTTGGGGAAACTTCATAAATCCACAATGAAATTGTGAGAGTGACACCACAACATAAATTTAATTCAATTGTTGTACACCGAAGTGTTTTCTTTACCTCTATTTCTTGAAATTTCTTTGTCTCGGGTGAGAATCCATAGCACTAGAGAAGATACATTGGTATCATACAAGCATGGCCCTGATGCCAACGAGCATCCATAGCCTCGACGAGTTTACTTGTACTTCCCATGCTTTTCAATAACATTTTCAACTTCCTTATGATTATTCTTATGAATCCACCTTTTATATATAGAATCTATATATTGCGATTGCAATATAGGTGATGATAAATAGGAAGCGGGTGATAGGAGAGTCATTTTGATTTTCTAGTCTCAGTCAAAAAATTGTCTTAGCGGGTCTGCAAACACAAATTTTAAAACTGGGAAGTAATGGGAAGAGACACTGGATTTATGTGGAAGAAAATGAATTTAAGATATTTCAAGAAACTTGAAAAGGAACATCAATGAGACTTGAGAGTGGTTGCATAAGAGTGAATAATAGATGGAAACCGTTGAAAGGTAAATGAATTAAAGGTAAGAAGCTTTTATTTTGGTACAAATGAACAAGTTCTTATTTTCTGTGTTACCATTTGTTAATGGGGATAAACTTGGGTCTCTAATGTGAAATAATGGCTGGTACAGAGTAGTAGATAGTGGCAGGGATTATTGTAAACTAGAAAATCGAAGAAAAGGGAAGGAATAAAATCAAACAACGGTCAGATTATTGAAAAGAAAAACTAAAAATAAAAACTACAATTGAAAAACTACTATGTACAGGGTTACATCACCATAGGTGATTAGGAGAAGTATTTATTCAGTATTTTTCGATTGACGGGGAGTTCCTCCTCATCTCCCTATAGTGTTTTGAGCTTGAAATTCCCAGGGCCTATTTTCTAGTGGATCAAATAGGGTCCTAGCCATAGTTTCTAGAATTTGGAGTGTTTTCCTTTAAGTTCATTAGCTTTGTCCCACTTGAGAACAAGATCTCCTTATTGGAAATATTTATTACCTACATTTTATTTATTGAATCGCCTTTTAACCATTTCTTGGTGTTGAATCAAGTTCATCTTATCTTTTTCCCTTTATTCTTCAAGTTTTAACAACATGTTTCACCTTTCTTGCATTACCAGACAAGCTTCATCTTGGATGGATTGGGCCAATTGTAAAGCGGGTAGGAAATTATGGGTTGGCACTATGGGTTCTTGTCCATAAACTAGGAAAAAGGAGGAGTTACCAATTGACGACTTGGTAGTTACTCTATCATCCCAAAGAGCATTATGAAGAGCAAGATGCCAATTTCTTTGATTATCGTTGACACTATTCTTAAGGATTTTAATGAGGTTCTTATTATTGGATTCTGCTAGACCATTTCCTTCTCGATAGTAATTTGTTGAGTAATTAACCTTGATGTTTTTCTTGAGGGAGAATTCAATTAGCTTAAGAGAAGAAAAATACTTGGTGTTAGCAAAAACTAAAAAGTACAAAATTCCAAACCTGGTAATGATGCGTGATTCAAGGAATGAAATCACCATATTTTCGTTGATGGTTTTCAAAGGGATCTCTTTGTTCCATCCGGTGAAATGATAATTGGTCATTAAAATGTATTTATGAAACTATAATGATTTTGGATTGATCTCCCTGATAACGTCCAAACCCCAGTGTTGTAAGGGGCGCTCGAGTATGATAGGTTGTAAGGGGAAATCAACTTTCTTTTCTCTTTCGACTGATATTTGGCACTATTGGCATTTCCTAGCATATGCATGAGCATATTTAAATAAGGAAGGTCATTAGTATATTTCTCTGAGTATGTTGTGTGTAGTAGTATCCCCAACATAATTTCCTCCCGCGGGTCCATTATGGAGCTTGAACAAGACTTTATCAACTCCCTTTTCTCCAGGCACCTAAGTAAAATGCCATCACAATTTTTTCTGCATAGAATTCCCTGTATCAGCTAATATTGGGTGGATTTGAGCCTTAGAGCCCTTTTCTTATTAGATTCTAGATAATGTGGATCTAATCCATGAGTTAGGTAATATTTCATTTCGTAGAACTAGGGATCTAAACCAGTTGGGATGTAGCATACTTCCTTTGCAAATAGCTTAGAATCTTGATAGAGAGCATCTTCATGAGGTTCAACACAAGGGAATTTTTCAGCTAATTTTCATATCCATTGTCCTTTAATGATATTCACATGTTTGATCTCCATGTCATATTCGTGTAGAGATGTAATCCAATTTAATCTCTTTTTTCCCAGATCCTTTTGTACCAGGAGGTTCCTAACAATTGGGTAAGGAACAATAACCTTAGTTTTAGGTTTGAGTAAGAATGGATGATAGTGTTTGACAACTTTGAACACCACATATGCATGTTTATAAAATTCAGGATAATGCATCTCATCTCCTTATAGGATTGAATTCATAAAATCCACAGGAAACTATTATCCTTTCAAGTTCTTTTGTGTTAAGATCGCCACAAATGCAACATGGGAGGAAAATGTGTAGAGGATAAAATATCGACCAAAATATGGACTAAACAATGTTGGTGCTTGATTAATATCTTATTTGATTTTGTAAAAACCATCATTTTCTTTAGATCCCCAACTAAATTGAGCATTATTATTTATCATATCTTGTAGGGGTTTTACTATCTCGGAAAAACTAGGTGTGAATCGTCTGACGAAATTTATCTTTCTGAGGAATGACTGCATAGATTTTTTGTTGTGAGGGGAAGGGATCTTAGCGATTTCTTCAGTCCTTTCGGGTTCAATCCGCATACCATGTTTTGAGATGATGAAACCCAGAAGTTTACCTTCATCTACGAAAAAAATGGATTTCTTAGGGTTCAAATATATGCCTTATTCCCTGCATCGATTAAATACCTTCTTCAAGTGAGATATATGGTCCTATTTATTCTTCGAGGAAATGGTCACATAATATAGGTACACTACCACATATTCTCTTAGGATACCTCTAAAGGCAATGTCCATGGCTCGTTTAAACGTGGCTACGGAATTTATCAGTCTGAAATGCATCTTTATATAGGAATATGTTCCCCATTTGGTTTTGAAAGTTGTCTTAAGATGGTCCTCATGAGTTACTAGGACTTGATTATATTATGAGAATCCATCTAGTAGGGAGAGTGTTTCCGATCAGGACACACATTGTAGAATTTGTTCCATGAGAGGTACAGTGTAGTTATCTTTTTCTAAGGCTATGTTTACATTTATAAAATCAACACAGATCCTGATATCTCCATTCATTTTTCTTATTGGCACTAATTTTGATATCCATTGTGTATGAGTTACTGTAAAAATGATTCTAGCCGCCAACAATTTATTTAGCTCTACTTTAACTCAGGTTCAAGAAGAATCAAGATCGGGCTACATCTTCTTTAGATTTTGTTACAAAGGTTTGGTTTGAGATTTCATGGGAATGACATGTTGTATAATCTTTGTATCATATGTCTTGAGGTCCTGATATGTCCAGGCGAAGATGTCTTTATATTCTTTGAATAAATTGATGTATGCCTATATTTCTTCAGGAGAACAATTGTTTCCCAGGTTGACGTTCTAAGGAGAAAACTTTGATATGAGGTTTATTGTTTCAAACTATAGGTATGAGTTGTTGGTCTTGCATTTATTGACCTTCTTGAATTTTTCTTGAAGATCGTAGAGTTTTTCTAAATTGACCACACTCCTCGGAATATTGTTGGATGGGACTGTTGTGTTTGTTGTTTTAGCATGATCATTATTATCATTATTCAACATCATGTCGTGTTGGCCTTCATATATTATAGAATCCTTGAAGGTATCTTTGAGGTGTATAAAATTGATGAGTATTTGGTCATCGTCAAAGACCCTCCAATTTACGATATTGTTTGGAATTGATTCCCTGTACAAATGTTCAACATAGAAGGAGTCATGCATCAATATGTCTAAGGGTATTAATCTAGATTCAATATTTTCCAACAAATCAGCGTCAGACTTTAATGACAGGGTAACGGTGTTAATATTGAAAGTAGTCAAATATTTAATTAGATCTTAGACATCAGAATGATAATTTTTTAGGTGACTTGAAAGGAAATGGATAGTGTTTCTTACCTATATGATGATGATTTCAAAGTCACCAAATACCTTGATTTTTTCTTCTTTCAATTCAACTTCCTTCCTAAGTTCCTGTACAAGGGCCTTGTATTCGACAATATTGTTGGTGCAAGGAAATTCCGGTCTACATGTAATTAACATTTTAATACCTTTCGGGTATTTTAGTATACAACCTGCTCCTGCACCTTCTAAATATTTTGATCCATCGAAGAATAACATCCACATATCAAGATTACCTTTTTTTATTTCAACTGGTATTTTTGAATTTTCATATTTTTTGCTTTTAAAAAGGTTAGTAGAGTCAGTGCATTTTTCTAACTTATCTCTAAAACTACGTTAGTCTATACATCTAGGGGATTATTAGTTTGATCATATATATCACAATTGGACTCAATAATCTGGGTGAAACGAATAATTTTTTATTTAGTATCCAATTCCATGAGAGTTGATGGTTCAGATGTGAAGTTCCAAAAAAACGTCTCAAATGAATAATTCCCAAGAATGGAATGGTTGAACTATTAGAAAAATAGAATCACAGAGAAATAAAATAAAACAAATGTGGAAATAAAACACAACCGATACACAATACAATAGAGACACAGATATACGTGGTTCACCCATTGTGGGCTATGTCCACTAGATAAATTGTCAGGTCCTTCCTTTTTATTATCCAGCAAAATGAAGGGATACAACCTACAACACGCCTGGTGTAACTTCATCTTATTTCTCTCACAATCTCCTCTCTTAGAATGCAATATTCACAATAATACACAATCGCAATACAATTCCTTCATAAGATAGGGTTTCCTTCTAGGAAAAAAAACCCTAAAATAACTTCTACCGTCAGATCTGCGACCTTATAATGAATGATCCAGATTGACTATGCAATTACAATATTTTACAAGGAATTTTTTCCCAATATTTCTCTTGGGGGGCATTTCCCTTGAATCCCACACCATGGGGGGCTAAAATAATTGTCGTCTCCTCCCCCCGGACCCCCCTAGCGACAGTTGTGGTGGGGAAATCTCCCCACACCCCCCGTTATGGAATGGGGTCCAAGCAGGACTGAAAAAAACATCTGAATCATGAAGATAATCAGGCTCCACAACCAACAATCTCCCACTTAGAGACCGATCATAACAACTCCAATGTTGTTGTACCTATTGGACTATGATCAACCATGGACCTGGAAAATTTCTCATCTTCACATTCATACTTGAAGACCAACTGAAATTGAGCAAGAACTCATTTTCTCCCTGGTTACTCCCTTTGTTAACATGTTTGTAGGATTATGGCTAGTATGTATCTTTTCCAACTTCAAATGTCCATCTTCCCAGACAAATCATATAAAATGGTACCTGAGCTGTATATTCTTAGTCTTTGAATGGAAGGTTGAGTTCTTTATAAGATGAATGGAACTCTCATTGTCACAGTACAACCTGTTATCCTCCTTCTTCTTTCCCAATTCCTCCATAAACCTTTGTAACCAAATCATTTCTTTACTAGCCTTTGTAGAAACAACATACTCCGCTTCTGTTGTTGAAAGTGCAACACCTTTTGTAGTTTTGAAATCCAACTTACTATTGTTCCACCTATAGTAAAATCATACCCTGTGGTGCTCCTCCTACTATATTTATGACCTTCCATATCTGAGTCAACATATCCTTGTAGAACAATGCATGAACCTCCAAACATAATGCATGAGTAGAAGTACCTCTCAAATACATGAGAATCCACTTTACGACTTCCCAGTGTTCTTTACCTATATTAATATCTTCTCACAACTCCCATTGCATGTGAAATATATGGCCTTATGCAAACCATCACATACATCAAGCTGCCAACTTTTGATGAATAAGGGACTCTGGACATGTATTATATCTCGTCCTGTGTCTTGGGACAAATTTCCTTAGTTAATTTTAAATGGTTGGACAAAGGTGTACTAAATGGATTTTCATTCTTCATTCTAAACCTCTCCAACACCTTCTCTATGTACTCACCCTGAGACAATGTCAATTTGTTATTTTTCCTATCTCTTATTATTCTCATACCAAGGATTTTCTTTGGAGCACCAGAATCATTCATCGCAAATGAATTAGCTAATTTCTTCTTTAGCACATTTATATCTTGCATATTAGACCCTGGAACAAGCATGACATCTACATACAATAGAAAGATAATATAACTTCCATTTTCTAGCCTTTTAAAATAAACATAGTGATCATAATGGCATCTACTATAACCTTGTTCTATCATTAACTTGTCAAACTTCAAATACCACTTATTTGGAGCTTGCTTTAGGCCATACAAGTTCTTATTTAACCTGCATACCAAATTCTCCTTTCCTTTGACCTCATACCCCTGTGGTTGCTGCATAAAAATCTCTTCCTCCAAATCCCCATGGAGAAAATTTTCTTTTACATCTAACTATTCAAGATGCAAATATTTTACTAGAACAAGACTTAAAATATTCCTAATTGAAGTCATCTTAACAACAGGAGAAAACATTTCATCAAAATATATACCTTTCTTTTGTGTAAAACCCTTTACAACAATTCTAGCCTTGTACCATTTTTTTCCTCCATCTTCTTCCTTCAACTTGTAAGCCCATTTATTCTACAATGTTCTTTTTCATCCAGGAAACTGAACCAAGTCCCAAGTTTGGTTATTTACCAAGGAATCTATTTCCTCTTTCATGCCTTGCTCCCACTTCTTGTTAGTGTCTACCTGCATTGCCTCTTCATAAAATTATGGTTCACGATAATCAATCAACAAAACATAATACGATCAAGGAGAGTATCGTTCAGGGGGTCTACTTAACCTGGTATATATTCTAACAACACTTTCAAGAGTTTGAGGTACATGTTGCTCTTGTTGTTGTACATTTTGATTTTATGGTACCTTTGCAATTTCTTTTTCAGTGATCTCATCAAGCACTGTGTATTCTGGTTTTTCTTTTTCATGTTTCTTTCCCTGCAACTTATTTTTGTACATGACCTTCTCATTGAATATGACATATCTACTCCTAATGATTTTGAAATTTTCATAATCCCATAAGCGAACCAAAATGATTAATACCATATCCAATAAAGGTACACTTCCTGGATTTTTCCTTAATCTTTGTTCTATTTTCTTTATCAATATGGACAAATGCTTCACAACTGAAAGTATTCAGAAATGAATATTTTATCTTTTTACCTATCCATGCCTCCTCTGGAATGCCACCATCCAAATAAATTGAAGGTCATTTTTTTATCAAGTAAACAACAGATCTACAACATCTGCCCAAAACTCTAAGGGAAACCATTCATGCAATATCATACTCCTTGCACGCTCCATGATGGTCCTACTCATCCTTTATGACACACCATTTTCTTGTGGTGTTCCTAGAACTGTATTCTCTCTATGAATCCCATGGTATGAACAATAATCATCAAATTCCTTGTTGCAGTATTCACCTCCATTGTTTTATATGAGACACTACGATGTTTTTCCTGTCTCATTCTCAACAAAATCTTTCCATTTCTTAAAAGCATCAAAAACATCATATTTTTGTCGAAAGCAATAAACCCAAGTTTTTGTAGTTTCATCATCAAGAAAAGTAACATAATAACGAGAGCCACCAAGGGATGATACTTGAGTTGGTCCCCATACATCTGTATGCACAAGCTCTAACCTTTCACTCTTATTTTCTTTTCTGACTCTTAGAAATATGACTCTCTTATGTTTTCCATAAACACAATGCTCACAGAAATACAAATCAATTTGTTTAATATTTGGAAAAAGTTTTCTTTTGTGAAGTATCTTCATCCCCTTCTCACTCATGTGTCCAAGCCTATGATGCCACAAAGTTGTATCCACTCATGTAGAATATAAAGAGATACAAGAGTCAATATTATCAGTATATTAATACAATGTACCTACCTTCTCTCCTTTTTCTATTACCAATGATGATTTGGTGACCTTCCACATCTTATCTGCAAATATAGATATGCAAACTTCACTTACCAACTGCCTTGTTGAAATTAGACTTTTCTTTAGATCTGGTACATGTCTTACCTCTTTCAATAACCATTTGTTTCCATTCTTTTTTTTTATTTGTACCTTTCCCATTACAACAATTTTGCATGTTACATAATCACCCAAATGAACCTGTCCAAAATCACCTTGAACATAATCTAGAAAATATTTCCTATGGGGTGTGGCATGAAATGAAGCCCCTGAATCTAATACCCAAGATTCATAAATATTATCTACAGAAAGAATCAAAGCATCTTGTAACACATCACTTGTTACATTTGCTTCTTGATTTTTCTCTTGTTGTCCATCTCTTTGTTTCTTTAGAGCTCTACAATCTTTCTTCATATGTCCTTTCTTCCCAAAATTCTACCACTCTATTTTTCCCAGTCTAGATTTGCATATGCCCTTCCTAGAATTCCCATGGTTCCCTAAGCCATTTCCTCTATCCTTTTGTCTTCCCCTGTTCTCCATGTTTAACACGTTACTTGATGTCTCACATGTTCTTTTCCATCGCATTTCCTTGCTAAGGATAACACCAACAACATCATCAAATTTTAAAGTGTTTGAACCAGAGACAAAGTTACTTATATCCATGACCAAGTCGTTCTAGCTTTCTGCCAATGAGAACAATATTACAAGAGCCCTGGCCTCATCATCAAAGTCCACTTTTACAGAACTTAGTTGATTAGTAACTGTATTAAATTCACTTAAATGATATACAACATACCCACCTTCTGACATCTTCATATTAAATAATATCTTCATTAGAAATACCTTATTGGACACCAAGGGTTTTTCATACAGTTTTTCCAATGCATCCATCAACTCCTTTGTTTTCTTTTGTTTTGGAATATTGAAAGCCATCAACGCTATCAGGCTCATTCATATCGTTCCTAGTGTTATTTTGTCAAGAACCTCCCATTCTTCGTCCTTCATGGCCATCGACTTATTTTCTATTTCACCCAATGGTAGGAATAGATCCTTATGATATAATAATATTCCATCTACATCTTCCATAACTGGTAGTTTTGTTCGTTAAATTTCCTGACCCTAAAATTTCCATCTTCTGTCGTTGCTCCCACTCGAACCAAGAACCCTCTTTTCTTGCGAGTTACCTTTTGCTATGATACCCGTTGTTAGAAAAAAGGATCGCAGAGAAATGAAATAAAATAAAAATGCGGAAATAAAAAACGATAGATACACAATACAATAGAGACACAGATATACGTGGTTCACCCAGTGTGGGATATGTCCACCATGGAAATTTCCAAGTCCTTCCCTTTTATTATCGAGCAAAGTGAAGGGATACAACCTACATCATGTCCATTGTAACTTCATCTTCTTTATCTCACAGTCTCTTCTCTCATAACACAATATTCACAATAATACACAGCCGCAATACAATTCCCTCATAAGAGAGGGTTTCCTTCTAGGTAAAAAAACCCTAAAATAACTTCTACTGTCAGATCTACGACCTTGTAATGAATGGTCCAGTTTGACTATGAAATTAAAATATTTTACAAGGAAATTTTTCCCAATATTTCACTTGTGGGACGCTTCCCTCGAATCCCCCGCCAATGGAGGATACAAAAATTGTCACCACCCCCCAGTCGACCTCCCTGAAAACAGTTGTGGGGGACCAAGCCCTCCCACACCCCCTTGTTAGGGAATGGGGTCCAAGAACAACTGAAACAAAAATCTAAATCAAGAAGATAATTAGGCTCCACAACCAACATCAACATCATCTGTCCATTCAGATCGCTCAAATTATTAACTACATGTTTCATGTACCTTTCTCTGTCAATCCTGATTTGGTTTATTTTACCATCGAAAGGGAGCCATAAATGGGACCAGGCGGTAGCAAAGTAGTTGTTTAACATGGCTAACTAATATTGACCTAAGAGCATGCCATAGTTATCGGGAATGTCCACTACTATTATATCTATGGTTTGATGAACGTTTGGGTTAGCAGACATCCTAATCAAAACTTTTTTCAATTATTCGACCACGTTAACATTAGTTTTGTCTAACTGGATAATCTGAATGTTAGACGGTTTGGGTTTGATTTTAATATTCTCACATACTTTAAGGGGCATAACATTAGATGAAGCTCTTGAGTCCACCATGCAATTATGAACATTTCTATTGAAGACTTCAAAAGTGATGAGAAAAGGAGGAGTGTTGGACCTGGATCTTTGACCTATTAAGGATGCATTAGCCGCAACATGAATTTTGGATGGAGTATTGTTATTAGGATAATTTAACTTTGTGATTACCCTTTTGGTTCCCGAGTTTGATTCACGAAATCTAGGAGACATTTTACCTTGCAACGTTTTGATGAAATTTTCTTGGATTTGTGGAATCTTCATGAGTTCAAACACATAAATGTTGGATTTTGTTTTCTTTAGATCTTCTAAAAAGTCATATTCCAATTGGGCCAAGGGTGTAGGAGAATTATTTGATTTCATTGTTTGATCTATTTTTTTGGAATTAAAGTATTCTTAGACGAATTAGGGGTAGTATTGGCTGAAAGAGAAGGTTGTTTGGGAGTAGTGGTAGTGGGAGAAATAGGATTAGGGGTATTGGGGGTGTTATCAGGAATATTATTACCGAAACACCTAGTGGTTATGAGATTTTGTGAGATGTGTAATTAATCAACTTATTCTTCATCTTCTCTAAAAGATATGTCCCAAAAACCATTTAACTATTGTTCAACCAACTCGTCAGAATCCTGGGGTTGTTCTTGTCCTGGGGTTGTTCTTGTTGTTCCTGACCTCCATTTCCATCATCAATATTTTCAACCATATTCTTTGTTCCCCATGTTTGAAGGTCCTAAAAATTATCTTCCATATTGATTCCTTTCATCTCATGGGGGGAGGTTTTGTTGGTTGGGATAGTGTTACTATCTTTCTTGGGTGGGAACTTAAAAAACCTTTTCTAATTGGAATATCCCTCTCCATTACCTCTTTTCAGGTCAACTAAGTCGTTGGATATATTTTTGATGATTCTTTGAAGATATTCCATATCCATCAAATCAGAGGGTTTTTTATCTTCACTGGATTTAGATGCAAATATTTTACTCTTACCTTTATATTTAGATTGTTTTGAATTGGAACTTCCCTTTAAACTTAACAGATTTTTCTCAAATTTAAGGGCTTCCTGGAAAGCTTCTTCTAGAGTATCATTTTCAAAAAAAATTACATACATGGCCATGGACATGGAGGTATAAAATTCAATTGTGACATCTTAAACAAGTTTTGAGGCCCTTGGGATTCGTTTTAACAAAGTGAGGAAATGTTGATTTTAATCAATAAATAATTCCTTCACATCCATATTGACTCTTGATAGTTCAAGAACCTGGGTGGATGGTGTCTATTTTCCCCAAATTTTCAGAGGAAAGAGTTTTCAAAAGTCCTCAAATTCGAAATGAAATTTTCTTCTAGAGAAAAATACCACGTAGATGCTTTTTCTTTGAAAGTAAGAGGAAACAAACGACAAGAGAAATATTTTTGGATAATTATTTGTAGCCTAATAGCCAAAAAGAATTTCTTAATATGGTTCTTTGCTGAATCTTTTTTGTCAGGGTCAAATTTAGGCAGGAATTTCTCAGGGTGTTTGGGAATATCATGATGAACTCCAGGTACAACAACCACATTAGCAAACAACCAAGGCTGGTAAGGGGTATAATTTTGGTTTGCATTTTCTCCAGCCATATTTAGGGGTTGATATACAACGACTTGATAGGGGTTATCTTCGAATTCATTCTCAGATCTATCCCCTTCTTTGGAATTATCCTCCGACTTGTTTCTGGGGGTGTGAGGGGGTGATTCAGTTGGTGTGGTTGGTATACCTCCTTCTGCACCGATGATTCTATGATAATCAAGACTAAATTCTGAAGCCTCGGGGAAACCAAACGTATCTTCAGGAATGCGATATTCTGGAGTCCCAACTGAATGGTTTTCTTGATAGGATTATGGGTTAGTGAAATAGGGATCTGTATGATGAAGGTTTTCCTGATTTTCAAGCGGAGAGTAATCTAAGGGAAACTGTTTGGTTTGTCTGCTACATTTTCTATTCATTGCTCGATTGTTTCATTCAGTCGAATGCCTAACTAAAGAATCAATCTCCTAGATAGTTAAGATATGAGGTTGAGGAGAAGATGAATATGTTTTGTGGTGAGAGGGAACGCAGTGAGATCTAACCCGAGTTGGAGTATTCATTGTATATCCTGAAGGGAAGACATTATGTTCGAAGTAAATTTGATGGGAATCATTCATGGAGGAAAAGATTACTTGCGGGGTAGAATGAGAAAAATTAAAATTTATATTTGTAGCCATTTAGTTAAGTGGCCCTCCTTCTAGTGCCATTTCCGTTGATGGGCCAAAATGACCCATACAATCAGTTTAGGGAAAATGCCCGATGATGGGTCCCAACTAGACCCACTCTCATTTGGGATAGCGCTTCCGACCATATTTTGTCCTGGCTACCAACTAACTAAAATACTAACTAAAATGCTAACTAAAATGCTAACTAAAATATGAATATGAGAACCAAAGGTTCCCAGATGAATTAAAATGAATGAGAAAAAGGAGTACACACAACTAACTAACATTAGACTAACAAATATGATTATTATTATAATATTCAATCTCTAAACTAATACTATTTAATTTAACCTATCCCAATCAGAAGAAAACTAATAGAATAAATGAATATAGTGAATAATGCACACAACTTGAGTAGAATAAATTCGTGACACAAGTAATACATGAATTTGATAGCATAATCTATTAGAACCAAATAATTTATAAACTTAACGACATTATACTATTGATGTACTCATCCTGAAAGATCATGATAGCTCTAAAATGGAAACATTAATTTAGAAGTAATTCATTAACTAATATTCACATGATACAAATAGAGAGATGCATAACCAAAAAAAACTCATTCACACATATCAATACCATAACCTTCCAATTTAGAATGTCTCTTGGATTCAAATTAACTTGCAGCAAAAACATTGTCTTGCTAGCTTCAAATCCAAAATCCATTTCAAATGGGTAGTGTTCCCTTTATATAGTGAGGGGAGAATCTTTACAATCATTGTTTGTGGTAATCATATAAATTTGAGTTGTTTCATAAAATGTGTTGGACACACCTACCACACTTAGAGGGGGGGTGAATGAGTGTGGGGCTCTTTTTAAAAAAAAAACTTCCCTCTTACACAAAACTCATTAGTTAGTGTTCAACATTTACTCATTACTCATTGTTGTCATTTATAACCAATTAGATGTGAACATATATCAACAACATATATCAGCAACATATATCATCAATAAGTCATCACCACAAGGAACACAAAGAACACAAGATGTATGTACAATTTTCATTTTATTATGGATTACAATACTTGGGGTTTATCAACAACAACTGAATAAAGTACAACTCTACAAGAGTACCAGCTCTATATGCAAGACTCAAATTACATCCTCAACACTAAATGAGATGAGGAAACAATCATACACATATATCAATCTGTCACAAGTACGCGACCTGTCAGTAGTGCAGTTTGCGTGTGTATGCGCCCTCGCTCAATACAACCCGCATATGTACGCGGTCAGTCTATAATGCAACATGCGTATGCTTCTGAGAAACTAGGGTTTTTCTTTGCTTCTCATGCTTAGATCCTCTGCAACCAACAATCACATTCTCTTATGTCTTTCACTCTCCAAATTGACCTCCAGCTAGTCACAAAACATCCAAGCTCTCAAATATCTTATTCATGCTTCTCAATCATACAATATGAATGCCACTCAAACATGTGTAAACAACCAGTATATTATAGCCATCATATCAATACTGAATCATAAGAGTGTTTCTCACTCCATCATCCAACATAAATCACATCATAGCCTCCATACCAAGAATGCCCTAAACATTAACAACACAACAAGCAATAGTATCCATCAAGACAATAATGTAACCATACCAGAGTCTCATTGACAGATCTGTGCCCATAGAATGCATATCTGGAACCTGCTTCAATCTTCAACAACCAATCATCAGCTCAAATACAAATCTCCATGATTTTATCCACTATATGCACCCTATCCTCATACAACCCATGTATGTACGTGTCCTGGCCCATTACAGCTTGCGTATACCTCAGAAACCAATTTTTATGAAGCTCCGAGGCTTTTTCCGTCAAGATCTCTGATATTGCAGAAACTTTGATGCGTCCATGAGATACTCCTCACGCTCTGTTTCTCAGAATAGATCTTCAATCATGCTCAAGATATCCACACCAAATATTCTCTCACAAGAAGCTCACCATTGATACTCCAAAAGATATTCTCCCAAAATGTAATTTTCACAAGAGACCCTAGCCTCTTATTTATACTCCTCATCTTATAGATTACTTAACCCACTTCTAGGTCACTTAACCCATTTCTAGGTCACTTAAACTATTTTCCTCATTTTAGGGTTAACCACTTTCCATAATTAGAAAGTTCTCCATTACTTTATCATTTAAATATTCCTTCTTGGTTTTGTCACCTCACTTTATCATTTAAATAGTCTTTTTGACTTAGTCACTTTGCTTTATCATTTAAATAATGATTTCTTCTTTTAAGGCACTTTGACTTCTTTGACCTTGGGGGCTTCAAGCCTTTATGTGTGGGTCCTTCAACTTCGTAAGGCCATAATTCTCAAACCATGAGGAGTTATGTGACATTCCACATACCACCATAAATGGCATGACAAGAACTATCCATATAGGATAGTTTCACCAACAACTTCATTGATCTTCATCTCATTATTCCACAATCAAACATGGGTTCTCCAACCATTCTTCTAGGATAACTCAATCCAAAAAGCATCTTTCCGTGAGGGATTTCACCATAAGGGGACCACTTTGTAGGTCATCCATTTGTGCACCTTATCAATCATGATAAGACAATAATGAGTCATTTATACATTATTCCAACAATGCATCATATACCAATGAAACCACATCGATCCATATTCAACATGTATCAATGACAACTCATTGATCCATCTTCATCAAGTACAATACATATTACATTTGACATCAATAAATCAATTAATCACTTGACATCAATCAATCAAACCATTGGCATCAATGACAACATGATCCAACAATCTGCCCCTTTTGCATTGATGGCAATACCAACATTGATGTCAACACCAATCATTGATGTCAACATGTAGACAAGGCATGCATCATGCTCTACATCAATAGTCATCAATCATATCAATATGACTATCTCTCCCCATTATGAAACATCAATCACATCAATGTGACCATCTCTCCCCCTTTGACATCAATGGAAAAGGGCCATTCTCCTCTTGGGGTTGCTCCCCCTGCTTGAACTCTCCTTGGGGTTGCTCTGCCTGTCTGAATTCCTTTGATATTCCTATGAATAATCTCTCCCCTTTTGAACAAGGGATATCACTCTGTTGTAATGTTGAAGACACATCGCTCATACTCCCCCTATGACCATCGCTCCCCCTGGAATTATGCTTATGTGCTCTTTTTTCAAATATAGGGCTCTTTTCTAGGTATGCATCTAATAAATATCTCCTCTTATAATCATGGGAAGAATGACTCCCCCTATGGGTATGTATCCTCTATATTCTCTACAAGATGAACAATGTGCTACCATATAATGATCCTTGGACCTGTTCATGCATCCAACTCATGTTATACCAAACAAAAAGATATGCCAAAAATAGAGAATCATGAGTAGAACATCACCCAAGTACATCATGTTCCAATTGTGTGCCCATCATGCATAACACCCACGTACATCAACCATGTACATCAATACCATACAATGTTCTATAATATCTCATCAATGTAATGTATCAACCATATGCCAAAATGTGCATCTACCAATATGCCAAACAAGTGTCATATCACTCATGATATGTCTCCATCATGAACTAAGTACCATAACCATGTACAAACAAATACCAATTGTTGTGCTAATCAAGTAATATCAATGGTGTACTATCATCTAGCATATGCCATCTATAAGTGTAACAAAACATGTATCACCACTTGTACCAAGCAAGTGCATCAACCATGCATCAATACTCCATTTACTATAGCAAGTACTAAGCATCCAAAAATGCATGTACTAGTAGTATGCTTCAATAGATCAATGACATCTCTAGAAAGAATCATCAAGATATATCACATGACCAAGGTGCCATAAGTTCATTGTCATAACCAACATTGTTCTTCAACAAAAAATGCCTCAATCCATACTCATGGGTTAGTGTCATGCATCCAAGCTAGCCTTTCATTATTTTTATCATCACATTACATAATCCAATATAGAATCATGAAAACCTGCAGCAAACAGTGTCAAAACTTGCAACAAATCATGTTAGACCCTGCAACATAGAGTTATATTATTACGTCAAGTTGCAACCCCTATCCATAGCCTTTTCCCCAAGGCTTTACCACATATACGCGGTCTGCTCCACAACAAATCATGTATGTACGTGACCTATTCAAGGTCAGCATGCGTATGTATGCAACTGTTACCGTTGTCACCCATGTATGCTTTAGTAGATGACATACTTGAGCTTCCTTTTAGGCTTCCATTATGCTCTGGTTGCTCAGTCTTCTTCACCCACTTCTGAAGGTGTCCCTGCTTCTTAGAACTTGAGCTTTGAGCATCCATCTTTTCAAATATGTCTCCCTTCCTTACTTCATTCCTTCTTCTATCCATGCTATGTGAAGTCCTTATCATGGACTTTCTTCTTGTGTTCCAACAATCCTGGGATTTGTGGCCAAATCCACTATAGTTGTAGCATCTCATGGAATTATAGTGAACATCAATATGCCCTACTTGATTACATCTCCAACATCTTATGGTGTTATAAAATCTTCCATTATATCTCCTTTCATAAGATTTACATTCAAAAGCTTTGTGACCATATTCATTACATGAATAACAATGCCCATGAAAAATACTTTCATACATTTGCTTTGGTGTCCCAAAGATAGCTTATTGATGTCTTCCTTGCTTTGTTCTTTTGAAAATTTCCTTTCCTTGTGTAGATGGTTAATTTTCAACATTGTCTTCATCCTTTGATGGACTTACCTCATTCTTATTTGATGTTCTTGCTTCATCATGTGTATCTTCTCCTTTGTATCCAAGACCTGATTTATCATATGGTGATCTTTGACTTTCCAAGATCTCATTCAAGATTTGTGAGTTATTCAAGAATTTGTTTGACTTCTCTACCTTCTTTCTTAAGTCAACAACTTCAGTTTCTAACTTATGACATGACTCTTCCTTTTCATTTATTTGATCCTTCAATAGTTCCTCTACCCTTTTGGCTTCTTCAATTTGGGTCTTGAGATGGACAATAGTTTCAAAATTTTTGCTAATCTCATCATCTACCGTCATATCTTCTTTTTCATTCTTTAGTATTGTGATCTCTTCTTCATTTTCTTCTAATTGAGTTTTATTTCTCTCTTCTTGTTCTTTGAGCATTCCCTTTAACTTCAATATGTGCCTTTGACTCCTAAGAAACTTCTTAGTGTTGTCTGAAAGATAGTTATAGTGTGTATAATAATGATCACTGCTATATCTATATAAACCCTCTTAAACTTCTTTTTGAAGTTCTAATAGATATTATTCTATTATTTTCATGGGATAACTACCATCAAACTTCACACAAACTATTTCTAGATCTTCTTCTTCACTTGAGAAAAATTCAACATCATCACATTTTGAATCATTGCAATCAAGAGTCTTTGGAGATTCTTTACCTTCATTTGAAATACTTTTGAGATCTTCCTTTGTGCTATCTTCACTTGAAATGTTTTCAAGAACACATTTTGAAATAATACAATCAAGGGTTTTTTCCAATTCTTTACCTTTGATAATTGTGATGGAGTGGTCTTCAATATCTTCCTTCTCCTTCTTGCTTTGATATGTCTCCTATATCTTTAGCCATAGATCCTTGGCAGAAGTGCATTGTCCCATTCTCTCTTTGATAGGGCTTGAGAGTCCACCAAGAATGGTCTTGAGAGCCAATGCATCATTCTTCTTTCCTTCCCTTTGAGCTGAAAAATTTGACTTGTTCTTCAAGGGAACTGATCCACCAATGGCTGCCTTCCAAATATCTGCTCCCACTGTCTTCAAATGTACTCTCATATCTATTCTCCAAGTAGAATAGTTTTCCTCATCAAGGATTGGAACTTCATTTTCCATTTGTGTGTCTGTGGATCTCCTTCAAGCTTGTTAAGGCTTGTAGTGAAGGCCCACTCTGATACCAATTGTTGGACACACCTACCACACTTAGAGGCGGGATGAATGAGTGTGGGACTCATTTTCCCAAAAACAACTTCCCTCTTACACAAAACTCATTAGTTAGTATTCAACATTTACTCATTACTCATTGCTGTCATTTATAACCAATTATATGTGAACATATATCAACAATAAGTCATCACCACAAGGAACACAAAGAACACAAGATGTATGTACAATTTTCATTTTATTACGGACTACAATCCTTGGGGTTTATCAGCAACAACTGAATAGAGTACAACTCTACAAGAGAACTAGCTCTATATGCAAGACTCATCTTACATCCTCAGCACCAACTAATATGAGGAAAAAATCCTCCACAGATATCAATCTGTCAAAGGTACGCGACCTATCAGTAGTGCAGCTCACATGTGTACGTGCCCTGACTCACTACAACCCGTGTATGTATGCAGCTAGTCTATAATGAAACATGTGTATGCTTCTGAGAAACTAGGGTTTTCTTTGCTTCTCATGCTCATATCCTCTGCAACCAACAATCACATTCTCTTCTGTCTTTCACTGTCCAAACTGACCTCCAGCTAGTCACAACACATCCAAGCTCTCAAATAGCTTATTCATGCTTCTCAATCATACAATATGAATGCCACTCAAACATGTGTAAAAAACCAGTATATTATAACCATCATATCAATATTGAATCATAAGAGTGTTGCTCACTCCATCAACCAACATAAATCACATCATAGCAAACATACTAAGAATTCCCTAAGAATTCACAACACAACAAGCAATAGTATCCATTAAGACAATATTGTAACCATACCAGAGTCTCATTGACAAATCGGTGCCGGTAGAATGCAGATATGGAACCTTCTTCAATCTTCAACAACCAGTCATTAGCTTAAATACAAATCTCCATAATTTTATTGACTGTATGTGCCCTGTCCTCATACAACCCATGTGTGTACGCGTCCTGGCCCATTAAAGCCCACGTATACCTCATAAACTAGGGTTTCTGAAGCTCCGAGACTTTTGTCGTCAATATCTACGATATTGCCGAAACTTTGATGCGTCCATGAGATCCTCCTCACACTCTCTTTCTTAGAATATATCTTCAATCATGCTCAAGAGATCCACACCAAAGATGCTCTCACAAGAAGTTCTCTATCGATGCTCCAAAATATATTCTCCCAAAATGTACTTTTCACAAGAGACCCTAGCCTCTTATTTATACTCTTCACTTCTAGATTACTTAACCCACTTCTAGGTCACTTTACCCATTTCTAGGTCACTTAACCTATTTTCCTCATTTTAGGGTTAACCACATTCCATAATTAGAAAGTTCTCCATTACTTTATCATTTAAATATTCCTTCTTGGTTTTTTCACCTCACTTTATCATTTAAATAGTCTTTTTTACTTAGTCACTTTGCTTTAACATTTAAATAATGATTTCTTCTTTTAAAGCACTTTGACTTCTTTGACCTTGGGGGCTTCAAGCCTTCATGTGTGGGTCCTTCAACTTCGTAAGGCCATAACTCGCAAACCATGAGGAATTATGTGACATTCCACATACCACCGGAAATGACATGACAAGAACTATCCATCTAGGATAGTTTCTCCGACAACTTCATTGATTATAATCTCATTATTCCAAAATCAAACATGGGTTCTCCAACCATTCTTCTAGGATAACTCAATCCACAAAGAGTCTCCGTGTGAAGGATTTCACCATAAGGGCACCACTTTTGAGTTCATGCATTTGTGCAACTTATCAATCATGATAAGACAATAATGAGTCATTTATACATTATTCCAACAATGCATCATATACAAATGAAACCATATCAATCCATATTCATCATGTATCAATGACAACTCATTGATCCATATTCATCAAGGACAATACATATTACATTTGACATCAATCAATCAATCAATCAATAAATCCATTGACATCAATCAATCACTTAATCACTTGACATAAATCAATCAAACCATTGGCATCAATGACAACATGATCCAACAAAAAGGACTCTTCGTTTTCTAAAAAGGATTACAAAATCATAAGAAAACAACATCTAGAAAGAAATGAGAATTTTTTTAATCATGACGTGGTCTACTCCTACTGTTGGTCTTGGTATTCCTTCCAAGTGGAGTAGTCATTTAAATTTCTCTCCAACTTTCTCGATTGCAATATCTCTAAGACATATTCTCCATTGCAAACTTTTGTAGCCACTTCTTGATGTAACTAATCAACCGTGGCTCTTATAAAGGATTAGTGTCCCATAGGATTAGTGTCCAACTCATTCCTATGGGTGTCCCATAGGATTTGCATCCTATTTTCAAACTCTTCATTCAAGTGGTAGATTTGTTCTTGTAGGGAACAATTGATCTTACCTGAGTTTAGACTTTCAGCTGCACTGACAACTTCCTGGAAATCTATGTCGAATTGGTGTTTTATGTCTTTCAACTCTATTTCCAGCTCTATTAATCAAGACTTAGAAATTTTCATTGCATTAGTTACCTCTAGAACAAAGGAGGAATTTAATCATGTGAAGGTGTTGAGCATTGAAGCCGCTTCAAACACATTCTCTTCAAGATCACTCGAGCAAAAGATTAACTCTTGGAAGGTCTCAACATCCTTCATTGTGTGTTGAGCATTGGAGATGGAATAACTTCCAATGTGGAGAGGGAATATTGGCCAAAGTATTTTGTTGTTGGACAATGTGGTGAATCTGGACCCCATCATTTGGTATGCTATTTCTCTCATTAGTAGTTGGTCTGGGATGAAATATGGTAAGAGATGTGGGGCCATTGTGGTCCCGTAAACCCTGATAAATGAATAGTACTTGTAGAAAAACCAATCATCCACCCCTTTCATCCCATTTCTAGCCTCAAAGGAAGCTAAATACGATGGAGTGCAAAGGAGTGAGGAATAAATTAAAATTCTCATAAAATTGTTGTTTGAAATTTTCCCTCCATAATTGGGAAAAATAAACATGAATTGGGGGCTGGCTTTGGTCCCAATTCCATCCCAATTTGGGAAAATGTACTAAGGAACAAATGGCTTCTATCATATAAGAAGACATATAAAAACATGACTTCTTCATACTTGGGAGATTCTTTGCGTGCAAAGATACGTTAAAAGATAGGATATCTGCCCAGTTGAAGACCTGTCCCATTCTAACGATGGTGTGTGCCAAAGGTAACCAGTCAATTTGGAAGTGCGTACTTTTTTCTTCCCCATATAAACGACAGAGCATGGCCACCAACATCTTGTAAAGAGTTTTAAGCCTGGGGGTGGGGACCAATTTATAACCTTTCTTAAGGGTTTCATCCTCGTCCACCCACTAGTGTTTCATTTATTTTTCTGGTCCTTTGTTGGCATGGGAGAATCCCTTTAGGAAAGGTTCATTCAATGAGAAAGTAGGATCAGGAAGGTGATATCTGGTGCTAATAGGTAAGCTACTTTTGTCCCTTGCTTGCTTATGATGTTTGTCATGGAAGCGCCTAATTTCTTGAGACATCAATCTGCTTCCTCATTGTATGGGAATACCTGTGACCTACCAGCTACCCGATGAATACCAATTTTCAATATATTCTGGTACACCTATAAAACTTCACCGTCTTGAGGAAAATATGTGGATTCGAAAATTTTGTAGATATCTTCAAATTCAGGGCAATGGTCCTTGCCAGTATGAGGAATTGTGTCAGTCACCAGAGTTTCAACTGGACGAGATGATTATTTGTGTAATACCCCTGTTTCCCCCAGTTTGTAAATATAACTATAATTGGCCAAGATATTATAGTAGACTAAATATGTGTGAATGTTTGATTTTATGAACCTTTGTATAAAAGGGTCAATGTATTAATTTTATGTTATTAATAGAAATTGGATATGTGTTGGAGAACTGCTGAAAGGGGGGAGTTTTCCAAGATAGACCATGGATGCTATGAGAGATATGGTGAGGGAAACCAAGAATGGTTGAGATGACTCTCACCAAACTAATACCTATTGGGTGTAATTTCTCAATAGTCCTCTCACCCATAAATGAATTACTAGTCAGGATGGTAGTTGGAAGGCTATCCTCAAGAGTTAATGAGGATATTGGGTAGGGTACCCATATTTAAGGCTTCCAAGCCTAACCACAAGTTGGGGATTTAGAACCACACAACCTTTCTAAGGAAGGAAAGAAATGAAGTAATTTGGGGGCTAGAGACAGATCTGCAAGGAAGCAGAGTAGAGAAAACAATCTCGAGAAGAGAAGAGAGCATGTTTTTTTACTCTGGAGTTGAGAGGAAAACAGAGGAGAAAACTCGTTTTGGCTGTAAGAAGCCATGGGCAAGGTTTTTCTACAAGCTTATAAACAAGGATGATGAGCGACTGAGGAAGTGCTTGTTTAGACCTCCTTTCTTGGAGTAGAGAAAACTAATTTCCAAGATCATGTGGGAGGAGGAGAGTAACCTTCGTCCCTGATTGTTGTGGAGCGAGGAGAAATAATATCTCTCAAAGCATCATGGTCTAGCTCGGGGGTGGCCAGTGGTAAATCGGTCAGGAGTGACTATGCTTATGGCTGGAAGGGAAAATGTATCCATTTCAGCATTCACTTCACATTTTCTATTTCTGATAAGTATTTTAATACTCTGTGCAATATATTGGATGCGATGAATGAATGTCTCTGTTTATGGTTAAGTATTGTAGTATTTGAACAATTATTAGGAATGCTCATTTGCTTCTATAAACTGCTATATTCACATGGTATTTGATTTACCTCAGTTTAGTCGTTAGAGAGTTAGGATTAACTGAAACTTCTAAGTCTTGCCGACCCTTTGAGTTTACCTTAGTGAGAATGTCAAGTTCAACTCTGTGGTAGAAGGAGGTTTCCTTCAAAATATCCACCCATGTGACCGAGGGTTCATATCCATGGCCTTAATCAACTCTCGACTAAGATCTAAGAGTATCCTGGAATCCAAATATGATCCCATATGACCTAGGGTTGGGAACCCCTCGCTAAGCTCGAAAGGAGCGAAGCTAATTTGGCTTCAGGACTTTGGGACTTATGACTCCACAACCCTTGAAAATAGTCGAAGTCTGGAGTTGTGAATTGATGAGGGACGTAGATTTGGGGATCTGGTGAAGACCTTTGTCAACCATCAGATTAGACATAGGTCAGGTAGCGTTAAGTACTTAGACAAAGTTCCACTTTGGGAGAATAGGAGTGGTCTAGCGTCGAAACTCCTGAATGTCGGAGTCACGAAGTCAATCTGGACATTTGAGAATAGAGGGATGCATTTCCACAAATCAATGAATATCCAAAAGTTCGAGTATTCAACGGTATAGGGAGGAGCGAGTTTCCCTAGAGCTCTGTAATCCAGAGTAAATCCTAGCCATGAATGTTAGGTACACATGGTGATAGATCAGGTGTGTTCTAAAGAGGAAGTTGGAAGATACAAGCCAAAATTTCGAAGTAACATGGACCATCGATCCTCGGATCCTTCAGGATCCCTCTCAATCGTCGATCTATGAACTCTGTTGAGAACCCCTCTCATCTTTCCAACCAACCGGGAACCCCTACTTGTCCCCTGTCAAAAGTCGCTCGTTGGACTAGAACCATTGGATGAGAGGATACGTGGAAAGAGATCCTATAGTCTGGAGACTTGGTACTTCGAAGGAACTTGGCCAATTATTTTCAAGGTGTGAAAACTCCCAAAGTCACGGATGGTGAACTAAATCTCAACCAATGATAGGTAGAGGACATGTGGTGCTAGATTATAGATTGTGGAGACTTGGCTCTTCAAGGGACTTGCGATGTGAGAAGTTGGTAAGATCCGAAGCCTAGAGTTGTGAAGTAACAAGAGCCATGGATATATGAATCTACTTGGACAAATCTCAACCTTGAGATTTGAAAGAAGTGAGAATCTTGTATGTCAGGGGATGACATGGCTAACTAACGCCATCCAAAGTGATGTGGACCCGCAACTAAGGTGCCACATGTCACCCAGATATAGATGATTCATAGATCCGGTTGGGGCCTTTATTTTTGGATTTGAAGTTGCGCAAGAAGGAATACAGTCCCAATTTTGGTTAAACATGAGTTACGCAAGTTATAGAAGAAGCTGGACAATGGAGCAAGTAAAAGAAACAAAATTCGGCTGCAGAAAGGGATAGCGCAACGCTAGCAAGGAAAAATCAGTTATAACATAACAAGAAAGCATGCGAGGCCAAATCCATAGGATCCCACTCAGCCTATATATGAGATGAACATTATTGTAAAAGGTTTGTTGTTATAATCGATTGGGTTGGATATTGTTAATAGGTTGGGTTTTTTTGTTGTTAGTCGGATGTTGTTAGCTGGGTGTAGTCGAGGAAAGGTTCTGTAAATGTAATTTGTACATAGTTTTGGGTAGATAGAGCTTTGTGAAATAAGTCTGGTGTCAGAAGTTTGTAACAGAGTACTAATTTGTATTTATGATATTGTATCTAATAAGATCTGATGCTAATATATAAAGAAGGACCCAAAATTTTGAAATATAATGTATCAATTTGTGTTCATGCTTATGAATTATATCTTTACATTACTTATTTATGTTTTATAAGCTCAATATGATGTCTCTATGTAGGGATGCTTTCGCAACTTGAGTATCTTTATTTCCAGGATGAATGAGTTCAGATCTGTTCTGTAGTTAGACTATCTTGCGTAAGATCATGGTGAATCTTGAAGGTTCTGGGAACCCACCTAAGTATTCCCCTTACCCTTCCCTATCCTTCTATCTTGGTTGTGCTTCATGTGAGACTTATTCTCTTCGGAGGAGATGAAAATGTCAGCGCTCTAGACTACTTGACACCTTTTGTTGGTAACCTGAGAAGGACCCTGGTTTGATCGATTCTACGCCAACAAAATGGTTTAGTTGCTAGGAACTATGTCAAATGGGAACCTGTAGGAAGAATGCTTCTGTGGATTCAAAGATCTGATATTCACCACTGGTGGGAGAGAAGTTGTGACACCTTTATATCGAAAGAAGCGGAGTTGAGAGGAAAATATGGGAAAGATACATGCGAGGTAGTCTTTTACTTAGAAATATTGAGCGACCGGTACAATATATTCTAGGTTAAGTTCCCGTAAGAATTTTTCCACTGGATAGATAGGCTCCAAGAAGCTCTGGAAATCAAAGAACGATTCAAGTAGACCTCTACTTTCGATATAGAAAATATCGTATCACTTCATTGGTTGGATCTTCCAGTAATGCGAGTGATCGATTTCTGGGTCAATGCCACATTAGAAGGATACATTTTCGAGTTTTCAGCTGAGAATCATCAATATTTTTCACAAGCATAAGCGGATTTCAAGAAAGGCGCAAGAGGAGTACTGTTGAGATAAATCCCCCTATGGATTAAGGTTTTATTAATGGAAGAGGGGATGTTGACTATGTCCCTGAATGAGATGGGAGCATAAACACCCTCACTTGGGGTGGGGTGAGTTTAGGGTGGGGTCATGGCCTAAGAGAGGGGAGAGGATTCTTTGACAACTGGGGAAGCAACAAGAAATGGACTCAAGAGATGAGTGAGCCTTGAAAAGATCCTCCATAGTTGAGAAGTGGTGGCGTGGTAAGATAAAGAAAGAAACAAAATGTTCTGAGAAGTTGCGGAAAGAAATTGGACGAGGACAAGTAGAGGAAGGACAGATGAAAGATTTGTGAAATATGAGAAGACAAGAAAGACTGGCCAGTCAAATATTAAGTGAGAGAGAAGCGCATAGAAAAAGAAGTCCCCAGGAGGGTGGACAAGAAGAAGAATATATAGAAGTAGGATAATAAGAATCCAACATGGATCTTGAAGAAGAGAGAGAAGATTCAGCCCTGATGCCAGGAGATATCGGGAATCCAGTTGAAGAGACTGCTCTAAAGGATTAGAACGAGACGCTCTAGATCAAAGAAAATTTCCCTGAATCCAGTGGTGCCAGCCCCGAATCACCCATACCCCAAGTGTCTTTTATACAAGTGGTAAATTCTATACTACCTTCTTATGTTATTTTTGTTCTAGTACAACCAGTTAGTCAGTCACGATTGGGAAGTGCTAGTACTGGGAGGATATTGGGATCCCCTGGTAGGTCGCAACCAGGACCGTTAGTTTTTATTTTGGTTGGAGCAGTAAGATCAACAATGGCTGGTAACGCGGGAGGTTCGATTGCTCGATACCCAGATTTCTGGGGTAAAGGAGATGAATATGTTGAGCAACATTGGTTCTTGTGTGAAGCAATCTCGAGGTCCAGAGGGATTCCGGATATGAATAAATTGGTTGAGTTCCAGACTACTTTGATAGGATGTGTTGTCAAATGGTACATTAAGGTTATTGAGCCAGGAGTGTTGGGAATGAAAGGTCAAGCATTCACACTTGACTAGGTACGGACCAAGTTCATAGCGGAGTTTAAGCTACCTTAGCTAGAACAACAAGCTCTGTCTGAGTTGCACAAAATTCAACAAAGGGAAGGTGAATCATCCTGAGAATATAGCCAAAAGTTTAAAGATGCTATAGGGAGGATAGAACATCCAATTCATGAGAAAAATCAAAGAGAATGGTATATCTAGGGAGTGCTACCTCTGACACAAATTTCGATAATGCAACAACGGATAGCCACTTTGACAGATACCTTGGAACAATCAATGAAGATTGAAGCCATGGAAAGATATTCGGGGAGTATGAGAGTGAATAGGCCCCCAGCAAATGAAAATATGTCTCAATTAAAAGGGAAAATATCAACGCTTACAGATAATATTCAAGAATTGACGATACCCAGGCCAGGACGACCGCAAGTCTAGTGTACCGGATGTTACAAAGAAGGACATTTGTTGAATGAATGTTCACAAATGAGGGGAATGGGACCTCAAAATATGATGGGACCCTCATCATGACCCACTGAAGGAGTTGTGAAAGTGTTCATGAATTTACCATTCCATAACCCCACCCCATATCATGATTTTCAAGGTAATCAAGGAGCGCCAATAGTTGAGTATTGCGAGATTTGTCAAATCCATGGGCATGGGCCAAGACAATGCCCCATTATTTAGAAGTATTCAATGGTACCGAATACTATGCACTGTGAGTTTTGCGCATATACCACACATGCTACAAATCAGTGTAGAACATTGGATGCACTTATGGACAGGCTAGATCGAACATCATTCAGGGTGAATGAAGCCCCTCATGGACCAGGAAGAGGTTGAGGAGGTGGATTCGGAGGAGACTTCAGAGGAAGAATAATGGGGGGAAGAGGACCAAGTATATGCTACAAATGTGATGAGAAAGGCCACATGGCTAGATATTTTCCTCATCTAAGGTGGCCATGGTGATCTCACTACAAAACCAATGGCATGCAACTGAAGACTTCCTAGAACTAATTGCAAAATGGAAGATCTAGTACGTTAACGAGGAAACAACCTCATCAATTCAGAGATAAATAGAGTTATTAGGGGAAAAATACCCAACCTTAATATCATTACTTGAGGAGGAGAAACGACTGGTGCAGATGCTGACAAGTTTCCTCAGATCCAGAAAGCAACGCTTAAGGAGGACAGGTATGATCCTTTGAAACATAAGTTATTCTTTAAAAATTCCATAGAAGTATTTCAGAATATCCCTATCCCTGAGATGCAAGAGAAACCCCCTCAGCCTATTGTTTACCCTAAGATTGTGCAAGTCCCTGCTTCACCCCCTGAACCCAGAAACTCCGTAGTCCCAATGAGACAACTTGAGCAGTCACAAAATGTAGTTGAATTGTGGTTTCAATTATTTTTTAATATCCTGGGGAATGACCAGTTGACAGAAAAGTTGTGCAATTCACTGTACCTAGTTCTAGGGAATGAATAATCCACACAAACAAGAATAAGGGCTAATCTTCCCGAGAAGAATACTCAGAGAGTACAGAGAATGAAAGTATGAACTGGAATTTTTTTTAGATTAGTATCCTAGCTAGATGAGTTTGATATTAAGGATACTATGTTAGATATAGGATTTGATGTTAACATACTGCCTAAAAATAATTGGGAAGCCTTAGGAAAACCCTAGTTGACGAATTCCCCAATCCAGCTAAGAATGGCCAATCAATATTGCATTTTCCCAATAGGAAGACTGGAGAATGTGGAAATAGAGATTACGGGAGTAATGAATGTAGTTGATTTTGAGGTGATCGAAATCATGGGGGATAAGGACCCTTATCCTGCACTGCTTGGTATTGATTGGGCCTATGAAAACTATACAGTGATATACCTAAATAAAGACACTATGACGTTTAAGGAATATGGAATAAAAGTAGCTCAACCCTTGGATCCATATGTAGGCCCTCGATACACGGAGCCAACACAGAACAATATGGAGGGCGAAGACTTGGATCAGTTTTACACTGTCACAATAAGAACGAGAGAAGATTACATAAATCCTAATACTGATGGATCAGTAAGTTGGAGGAGCATACAATAAGTGGACGAAGACTTAGAACTGACATTTAAAAGTTGGTAGCAAGGTTCATATGAAATATTTTCAAGAATATGCGCAAATGTCAGAGAAATTATATGGATTGGAACCGAGGTCAGAGAACACTCAATATATGATGGTAATTCATAACTTGACAATTTTCTGGTCAACATGGAAGAAAAGATAGTGAAATATAAAAGGATATCATTGTTGGGTTTATCCCTCCAGGACATCGCTTCCAGATGGTGGACTAATCATAAATCCTTAGTTGGGAACTGGGATGATGTGAAAAAAGTTATCCAATATATATTTCAAGATAAGGAGTAGCTGGAATCAGAGATGCGGACGAATTTCCAAGTTGTGCAACTTTTCAATGGATAGTCTGATCCTGAAGAACATATTGAAAAATGCGTGAAATAGTGGAAACTTGTGGAAATATCATCTCGCTTCTGGGTTAAAGGATTTCCCCATTCACTGGGTCCAATTCCGAAATCTTGGTACATACATGAAGAAACCAGGAGACAGACCAGAGACTGGAAAACATTGGCAGATCAATTTTGCAAGGACTTCTCGTTCACAAGTAAGTACCATGAGCTTGAAGTAGTCCTGCAAATAATTAAAGAATTCCTTTTTACAGATACTGGAAAAGCATAGCCAAGACCTTCAGTCTAACCTTCACCTAGACTTGGAAAAGAGACCTATAGAATGTTATAAGATTGAGAAGGATTTGGAAATCCTAGATGATTTAGAAGAGTTGAGGAACTTAGCCATTAAGGAGACAGAAGGGAGCATAGAAATCTAGAACATCATACCTAGTCAAAATGATGGTTCTTATAATTATCCATTGAATTTGCACAAAGTCAATATAGGGACCACAGAGAAACCTAAGATAGCTATGGTGCGAGATTACTGGGATGAGAAAACTAGCCAATAAATGCATAGCTTGTTGCGAGAGTATGAGGACTTGTTCCCAAAGACATTTTCAGACATAAAGGGGATTAAAAGAGCTATGGGAGAGATGAAAATTGAACTAAAACTAGGATCAAATCCCGTGAGGGATAAAACATATCACCTTAACCCCAGAGTGAAAGAGAAGGTTAATAGGGAAATAGAAAAAATGTTGGAAGCTGGACTTATTTTTGTAGTGGAAGAAGCAGAATGGGTCAGCCCAATAGTCATCCAGAGAAACAAATTCACAGAGGACATTAGGTTCTATGTGGACTACAAAAGCCTTAAATTTTCTTGTGTGCATGACCCTTTCCCAACACCTTTTACTGATTAGGTTCTAGAACAAGTTGCGGGGAAATAATATTACTCATATACAGATGGATTTTCGGGGTATCACCAAGTAAGGATTGCAGAAGAAGACAAAAGGAAGACCACATTCATAACAAAGTGGGGTTCATTTGCATACAATGTGATGTCATTCGGCCTAAAGAATGCCCCTGCAGTTTTTTCCCGGATTGTAATAGCAGCTTTCCAAGAATTTATTCACAAGTTTATATGGACAATTGTATTGTATAGATCCTTCTCAAGGGACAAGTAGCGCTACTACATCTGATGTTTGACAGATGTAGAGAATTGCATATATCATTGAACCTTAGAAAGTGTATCTTCTATGTGCCACATGGAAATTTGTTGGGCCACATAGTATGTCGAGAGGGAGTATTGGTAGACCCAACCAAAGTTGTGGTTATTGTGAACATGCCACCACCTATGAGTGCTAAGGAGTTGCGCTCCACGTTGGGGCACACGGGGTACTATCATAGGTTTATCAGAAGATATACAAACATCATTGCACCTCTGGAGAATATACTAAATAAGTTAGAAGTGTTCCAGTGGACCCCAGAGTGTGATAAAGCGTTCGATATCCTGAAGGAAAATCTCAACACAACACCTATTCTGATATTTCAAAACTGGGAAAACAAATTTCATGTGCATGTAGACGAATCATGTATTTCCTTGGGAACCGTCTTAGCACAACCAAGATATGGAGCCATGTATCATCCTATCTATTTTTCTAGAAGGAAGTTGTTGCAAGTCGAGCGAAACTATACAACCACAGAAAGGGAGGGTTTAGCTATGATTTACGCTTTGCAGAAGCTTAGACATTATGTTTTAGGTTCTCATTTTAAGTTCTTTACTGATCATTCTACATTGAAATATCTAGTTAACAAACCTGTTCTGGAAGGAATAATTTGTCGATGGTTGTTACTATTCCACAAATTTTCTTTTGAAGTGATCATTAATCCTGGAGGATGTAACGTGGGCCCTAATCACCTGTCTAGATTAGAGTCAGGAGAAAGTGGAGGAGCAGTTGATGATCATCTCCCAGATGTGGAGTTGTTCCGAGTTGAGGCCATACTAGACTACCTAGAAAACATAGCAATATTCTTAAGTATAGGGGCCTACCTAGAAATGTACTCCACAACTCAGAAACATCACATGGTGTTTAAAGCAACAGACTATCAATTAATTGTGGGGAAATTGTATAAGTTGGGACTAGATAGTGTTGGATTACTGAGAGCGGGGGTGAATCAGTAATAATCTAATTATAATAATTTTTCTTCAAATGTTATATCAATGTAGAATTATTATCCAATAATGAGCAGTAAGAAATAAACAATCACACACATACACAGTACATTAGTGTTTTACGTGGAAACCCAAATCAGGAGAAAACCATAGAATGTTTTTTCTTATATGTCTTGAAGAATTACATTCATTGGAAGCACCAACTTCCTTTTTTTTCCAGCTGCAACTGGAAGGAGGCTCCAACCCCCTAGTTTCTCAGGCTACAACCTGAGGGAAGCTCCA
>ML783934.1:1048721-1083743 GCA_009831015.1 Picea engelmannii | reverse complement strand
GGGGCTTCTAGATGACATATGAGGGTCCTCCAACTTCGTAAGGCCATAACTCTCAAACCGTGAGGAGTTATGTGACATTCTACATACCACCAGAAATGGAATGACATGTACTATCCATATAGAATAGTATTATCTGAAAATATTTCATAACTCATACCATTACCCATCAAACAAACTTGGGTCCATTACCCAAACCTAGGGTCTCTAACTTCTCATGGCCATAATTCTCTAACCGTGAGGAATTATGTGACGTTCCACATACCACCAGAAATGAAATGACAAGCACTATCCATATAGGATATTTTCCCTGACAAATTCACTTTCCTTCATCTCATTATTGCACAATTAAGCATGGGTTCTCTTACTCCACAAAGCGTCTTCCCGTGAGGGCTGTCACCATAAGGGGACCACTTTGGAGTTCATCCATATTTACTTCTTATCAACAATGACAAAAAAATAATGAGTCATATTTACATCAAACAATATTGGGTCCATTACCCAAACCTTTGTGCTATGGGTATTTCTTCAAGGGTTGACATCAATGACAACCAACCTTAATCAATAGATAGTATCCTCAAGAGATGTGTCTTAGATCATGAAAGACAAGACATATTGTGGGAGTGGCACAATGGAGTTGTGAGAGGTCATGTTGGAGGAAAGGCCACTACGTAGAAATTCCTCCAAGATGGACTATGGTGGGCCACGCTCTTCAAGGATGAAAATGACTATTCTCGATCTTGCGACATTTGTCAAAGAGTGGGTAAGCCATCATGAAGAGATGAATTTCCTCTTCAACCAGTTCGAGCTCTACAAGAATTTGAGAAATGGGCGGTTGAACTCATTGGGCCGATCAACCCCACAACTAAGAATTCAAAGGATGGGTACATTATTACCGCAACTGACTACCTTACACGCTGGGCTGAGGCAACAAATGTTTAGGATTGTTCGACTCATACTACTGCTAGGTTCATTTTTGAAAATATTATCACACTTGGTTTGGATGTCCTAGGAGTCTGACCAGTGATTAGGGAGGTCATTTTATTAGTAGTACAATAGAAAATCTTACAATAGATTTCTTGATCCAACATCATAAGCCAATGGAATAGTGGAAGCACTTAAAAATATTATAGAGAGAGGATTAACGAAGGTTTGTTGTGCAAATAGGGAGGACCGGGATGACAGAGTCCCGAAAGTGTTATGGGATTATAGGACAATGACAAAGAAACTACACAGGTACACCCCATTTTAGCTAGTCTATTAGAAAGAGGTTGTGGTACCTATAGAATTCATTACTCCAAGTTTGTACATTTCACATATTACACGCATGTCAAAGGATGAATCAATTGCGTAGAGGCTCATGGAGTTACAAGAACTTGAAGAGACTAGGTTTTTAGTAGACTTCCATAAGTCAGTTGAGAAAGCAAGGCATAAATCTTGGCATGAAATACACATTAAGAACAAAGTATTTACACAAGGAGATAAGGTCATACTTTACGATTGTCGATACCAAAAAAATCTAGGAAAATTGCGCATGCATTGGTTGGGACCATTTATAGTTGCAGAGATCCAACCTTCTAGAGAAGTCAGACTTGCGCAACTGGATGGTATGCTGCAACCAAGATGGGTGAATGACGGTCACCTAAAACCCTATATGTCTCAGAACTGAGGTAAAGGATTGTTTCTCTAGTCTGAAGGGGCATGTATAGTAGTTAGATTTGAATTTTTTTACAATTTCTGTAAATTTAGTTAATAAAGTCAAAGAGTGCATTGTTGCGCCATGACATGTAGTTAATTTTTTCCGTTTAAGTGTTGTTTTGATGAAGAATTGCTTACTCAACAGTGTAAGATCAGAAGAATCAAGAACCCATTAATGACAATCATTAATATGACATGGACCCCTTTGTGGTCGAAGGGAGAGAGAATCTAGATGCAATCTGAGTCCATGTGCCACACGAACCCAGTCCAGTCATAGCCAATATTACCGCTACAGTAACCTGTCCGAATTCTGTTAAACCATAAAGTCGCAATATGTGAATATGCCATCGGTATTCATGCCAGGATTATAATTTTTTAAACGGTAAGGTTTGAAATCAGCCATGTCCCTGATCAACTTGCCTGTAAATTTTGAGATCACCCGAGAGATTTACCCCATTAACCAGTCTCGTCAGATAACTCAGATCCAAGTTGCATCTATAGGGTAATGATGAATAACAATTATTCTTGAATTTGCAAGCTAAGCCTGAGTATAAGGATCTGAGAAATCGGTATAGGATGCATTGTTTCCCATAGATAACTTAGAGATTTGCAAACTCTGAAGCATGAGAAAGTTTGTGTAATCCCTCGACCCTTAGTCCCGATCCCAAATTCCTGTGTTGCCTGCCGAATTTGTTGATATTTCAGACCCACCATGTCAAGATCTACAAGAAGTCGAAGTGACATTTCAAAGGATTTAGTACCAGCTGAGCCCTATGACCCTCGGATCGAGATCATGGGTGATCTCAAGGGGAAGATCGAGCAAGTCAAGCTCCTTGACCTCGACCTAATAGACCCAGTCTTGTTCCCTCAGATGAATATAGATGTCTTCTGGAGTATCTCTCCATATGAGTTGGGAGGAATGCAGTTTGTACTGAAGTATGAGTTTATCAATCTGCTCAAATCTACCATCATAAACCTCATGGACTTACTAGTTTTCGACACCACTAGGGAAGTTGCGAGGTGTACCAAATTTCTCATTAGAAGGGTACATGACAGAAGCCTTTGGTTGGATAGGAGATATCCAATTCATGTAGAGGACATCCACCATCTTACTGGACTATCCCTTGAGGGTGAGGATGTTTCCAAAGGTTTCCAGTGTCCCAGTAAGCATGGAAAGAAGAAGGGGGAGCCCATTCTATATGAGAGGTTTCATACACAGAGGGGGGGGGGGCACATGACCAAGATTGACCCCATACTACCCGAGACGGCCAGGGCCGGTTGCTACATAATTTCTAGCACGATCATGAGGTCCTACTACAAGGGGGAGTGTACATTGAATTCTCTATCAGTGGAATATTTTGCGCCAATGGAGTTGTCTTCAATTGGTGCAACTACCTATTGGAGGAACTCCTTGCATCCTACGAGGAAGCACATGTGAAAGGTGGTACTTTCACCTACAGCTACTTGTTTCTTGCATTCACAATGTTCAAGTGGATTCCACCCACTGGAAGACCATTGGAGCCAACAAATAAGGGGCACTTGAAAACAATGTTCGAGCCCTGGCAGTCAAGGTCGAACTCAGAGAACATCACCTTAAAAAACACAACGTTCTCCAAGTGGTACAACAGATTTATCGATGCAACACAAAGGTTGCATATTCCACAAGAGCTGCTCAATTGCAACACACAGAACATAGCAGTTAGCATGAACCGCCACCATACATTTGTGTTCCCAAGATATTCCAACAAGGAGGACTTCCATTCGCATGTGCTACCATTATATTTGGATGAGGAGGCCTTTGACAAGGATGTTATTTCGTGGCATGGAGTCAAACGTAACCCGCACAAGTCGGGGATGCATTACATTCTGCCTGTCGAGATGCTAAATAATATAGGTCAGGAAGCAGGGGTAGGACCAAGCTCAGGCCCAGAGGTACAAAATAAAGACACCTCGACACAAACAAACTTCGACGAGGAGGAAGAGACGCAACCACTAGAGCGCAAGAGGTGAACACTATCGATGTTCCTGCAACTGTTGGAGCAAGCTATGTTGACAGGTAAGGATGTCAACAAAATCCTTAGTGGTTCATTCATCATAGAGCCCATGGCCAAGAAAAACAGGATGAGGATATCACCAAGCAAGGTTTTGAACCCACAACCCATTTCATCCAGTGTCCCTTGCACTCGCTCAGTAGAACGAGAAACCCATATCATAGATATTCAGGATGACCCTGAGCTTGAAACCACTCCATACGCCACCATCATCACTCAGAATTCTCCATCCCCACCACAAACCCATTCACTACCTCCAGAAATTGACATTCCATCCCAAACTAGTGATCCAGAACCCATTCATCTCGATCCCCCAGAGGTACTCGAGCAGAGACCAGAATTCTCTAGTCCAAACCAAGAAGTACCCGAGAAGAGGCTACAACTGACTGACCCAAACCATGAAGCCCGAGACTAGATGGAGCTATTCCTCCAACGTAGGAAAAGATGGAGCTATTCCTCCAAAACCCTCAGCAATGCACAGAGTTGTTGCAACTCTACCTATCCAAAACATATGTTTTAATGTACCTTTCACGGGCGTTGATATTGAGGCTCGCATCAGGACCATATACATGAGAGGATGAGGTAAAGACTCCATAAGAGCACTCAATGGCTAGTGGAATTCCACTTCAGGTTCGATCACCTAGGGACACCACCCCTTCTTCTGCTGACCTTGTAGAGTGGTTAGCAACGCAACTAGTCGGAATGATGAGGGCCTCAACTGATCAACTAGAGCAGAGGCTCCAACAGGTAGAAAGGATTGTAGGTTTCACAAGGGAGAAAACACTCCTTGCTCAAGCGCGCAAGAAACAGGAAGAATTCACCAAGATCCAGGCGGAGCAAAAAGTAGAAAGAGTCTAGGAGAGGCTTGTTGAAGCCTGGCTGGAAATAAGGAAGGCCACACCCCAACTACCATAATCCAGTGATGCAAGAGAGCTTGAGAATCAGATTGAATTACTTCAGGGAGCATGGTCATAGTTGGCCATTCATGCAGAGCATATGGAAGTGCAGATGCAACAGAGTTAGCAAGAAGCAAAGAAAAAACCTCAAAAGTTGCAGGAGTAGATGGAGAAAATAGTGTTGGAAGGAAACAATACTCGAGAAACACTACACAAGCACAGAACTAAGTGCACAAAGATATTCCGAGAAGTCAACGACTGGATGGGAAATATCACTAGGTGCAACGAAACCTTAGAGGACATGTGCGCAAGAATACAGTTGTTGAACGAAGAATTTGTGGTCACCATAGACCCGCTGGAGAAACAAGAGAAGTTTGACCAAATTCAACAAGCAAATAATGACTTGAACGCTCTGTTTGAGGTGTAATCCATAGCCAAGAAGGAGTTGTGCAAATTTCGACCCGTCGTTCAGAAAGTGTATATGAAAATGCATCAGGTAGATGCTACTATAGGCTCTGGATGGAACTCTTTGGTTGCATCCAAGCCCAAAGGATGTATCACAAATACGACTCAAGAGTTTTTCTTTGAAGACTCACTCCTTTCCAGGAAGTGGCAGGATAAAATTGGGAGTTTCCAGGAAGTCAGAAAGTGGTCCTTAGAGTTAGTCCCAGAGTTGGGCCCTTCATTTGAAGAGGAAAACAAAGAGAAAGCACAAGTATAAGATGAAATCAAAGTAGAGAAGGAGGACAAGGGAAAGCAACAGTTACTCCTAGAATATGCGAAAGAGCCAAGTACATGACTCGAGGGTGAGTCAAGGCTTGTGGTCAGAGCCTCTTGGGCCCTTCGTTTTTGGATTGGAAGCTGCGCAAGAAGGACTACAGTCCTAGTTTTGGTTAAACAAGAGCTGCCCAAGTTACAAAAGGAGATGTACAGTGGAGCAAGTAAAAGAAACAAATTTCGGTTGCGTAAAGGGACAGTGCAACTCTAGTAAGGAAAAATCAGTTATAACATAACAAGAAAGCATGTGAGGCCAAAGCCATAGGATCCCACTTAGCCTATATATGAGATGAAAATAATTGTAAAAGTGTTGTTTTTATAATTGGTTAGGTTGGCTATTGTTGATAGGTTGGGTTTTGTTGTTGTTAGTCGGATGTTGTTAGCTGGGTGTAGTCAAGGAAAGGTTCTGTAAATGTAATATGTATACAGTTTTGGGTAGATAGAGCTCTACGACATGATTCTGGAGTCATAAGTGTGTAACAGAGTACTAATTTGTATCTCTAAAATTATATCCGATAAGCTCTGATGCTAATATATAAAGAAGGACCCAAAATTTTAAATATAATGTATCATTTTATGTTCATGCTTATGAATTGTATCTTTACAATACTTCTTTATGCTTGATAAGCTCAATATGATGTCTCTGTGTAGGGATGATTTTGCAACTTGAGTATATTTATTTCCAGGATGAATGAGTTCATATATGTTATGTAGTTAGACTATCTTGTGCAATATCATGGTGAATCTTGAAGGTTCTAGGAACCCACCTAAGTATTTCCCTTACCCTTCCCTATCCTTCTGTCTTTTTTGCGCTTTGAGTGAGACTTCTTCTCTTCGAAGGAGATGAAAATTCCAATGCTCTAGACTACTCGGTACCTTTTGTTGGTAACCTGAGAAGGACCATGTTCTAATCAATTCTGCACCAATAGATCCCTTATGCCTATTAGAGAATGACACATGTCACCCCCTAATGAGGACACATGTCACCCCTGGCCCTCATTGCATGTCAGCTTCTGGTTCGTGCATGCCTAGTGAACGTGGTTGGTAACACTACTGGGACTCCGGGATTCTGAGACTTCGGGAGTTCGAAATATTTGGGGCGCAGTATAGTAAAGGGATGTTCAATGTCGATCGTCGATCACCAAACGTTGAATGTTCAACGATGATCGTTGATTGTTGAATGACCGAAATGTTTAACATCGATCGTCAAGTGATAAATGTTGAAAAAGGGACATTCAACGTAAAACACCAAATGTCGATCACCGAATGGCCAAGGCCACGTGGAGAGAGTTTAGGATTTCGGGGAGTAAGAAAAAGGGGCGTTCAACGCCGAACACCAAAGACCCCAACCAATAATCACCTGGGTAAATTCGGGAGGCAATAAATTGCAGACTAGAGCTCAGATTTTAGTGCAGTGGCGATCATTATAAATCTTGTGGCGAGTAGTAGCCAATGGATATCTTGGAATTAGGATTTGAGATAGTTAGGAAAAACAAAAAATCGATGCTCGATCCCTAGAAAGGGTATTTAGGGTTTGGTTGTTTTACAAATTGGTATCAGAGCATGGAAACAACACTTGACCTGCTTGGGCTCATGCATGAGTCGCATAAAAATATTATTAGAGAAATTTATGGGGTAACACCCTGCCTTACCCCCCTTCGATAAGAAACTTGTCTGAACCTCTACTAAAGAGAGGAACAAAAAATTCCACTGTTAATAGATGTATTGGAAGTCTGCACTATATGTTTCTAATGTTTCCAAATAAATAAGTTGACTACACTTTGCAATGATATGTGTTGTTCATAAATCGATATATTAGTAACTAACAAAAAATGTTTTATTAACACTCAAGCAGTCAATGAACAATAGGGAAAAATACAACGTAAGGGATGGTGACACACCATGATTTGGGGGAGAGCTCCCACAATAGAGAGAAAGAATATGATGAAAGGTGGGCAATGGAAACCCCTCCTGATTTGGATGAAACTGTAAGAAGCCTCATGGAAGAATTACAGAGTTATAAGGCTAACAATTAAAGGATGATAAAGGAGAAGGAAAAACAGATTCAAATTAATGCAGTCCTACTACAAATTCTATTAGATATACAAATAAAAATACAACATGGTCGAGCTACCAGTCATGTGGAAAGGCATCATACTAAGAAAAATCCAAATCCACCTGAGATACAAAAGCATGGTCCGGAAAGTGGCCACACCAAGAAGATCACCTCAAGGAAGGCCCAACATGGAGCCAAGAGAAACTCACCAGAATGTCCCTCTGAGGACACTGACAACTCCAAGGAATCTTCTAGTGGAAAAAATAGTTCCCATTCTCAGACAAGAGGAAAGAAGAGGAAACATTGCAATATTCATGATCCTAAAGAGGTCAATAAAGAAAAACTGCCCACCTTCGATGGATATATTAAGAAGGGGGACGAAGCAGAAGTTTGGCTACTCGGCTTGAAGAAGAACTTCAAATTCCATGACTACTCTAAAAACTTAAAGTCTCGGATACCCATTTTCAACCTGAATGGGAAAGATTCCATTTGGTGGGAGAACCTTAGGAATGTGAAATGAATCCATGAGAAGGATTTGTCATGGAAACAATTTGAAAAATAATTCAAGAAGAAGTATCTGTCAGAAAAGTACTTTGATGGGAAGACCAAGGAGTTCTATGAAATCAAGCTGGGACAACTCAACATAGCTGAGTATATCAACAAATTTCTCGAGTTGATGAGGTATGTTCCCTACATAATGTAAAGGTTTAATCTATTATTAGGTTTCTTTTCATTTCACTAGATAACCATAGCATAATTAGGATCACTGAGAAATAAACAATCACAAGAGACACATTATTTATCCTAGGAAACCCTCATGGGGGAGAAAACCAAACAAAAACTTCCTTAATATAGATAGCCAATATAATGCCAAGAGATAACTCAAACAAATACAGAAATTCTTCTCCCAAGAATGTGCCTCTCTCTCTCTTCCTTCTTCTCCGAATGCAGCTCTGAACTTGCGCTCTCATGAACAAGTGAGAGTATATACAAATGAGGCACTAACCTATTTATTTATACAATTTGGCACGTGTGGACGAAGGTGTCTTTTCACTGGAAGGGCCGACTTATTATTCTGGGTGGTTATAACCACCTTTAATATATTTTGGGGCCAACTTCTCATTCTCACTATTACAATTAGGGTTTGACCAATCCACAAAAGGGGATTTGGTCATTTATAGTACCCAACATGATCAATCTGCAAAAGGGGATTGATCTAATGAATAATACATCAATAATAATTAGAATACTCTTTGCAGTTACAATATTTCAACACTCCCCTTTAACAAGAAGGGTATTCTACAACAGCATCAGGCGAAAGAGAGGACAACATCATCAACAACATCTTGGAACACTGACTGGCGTATCTATAAATCATCGGAAGTTTTTCTCATCATCAACATCGTCATTCACAACGGAGACCTAGAATGATATCATCATCTGCATCAACATGGATTAGTATGAAACTAATACATCATCATCAAAGCACGAGGCTGGTCACATCATCATAGCACGAGGTTGGCACACCATCACAACACGAGGTTGGCACATCATCATAGTATGAGGCTGGCACATCATCACAACATGAGGCTAGCACATCATCACAACAATTAAGCTAGCACATCATCACAACAATTAATATGGAAACACCACACAACAATTAAGCTAGAATCACAACACAACAATTAAGCTGGAGTCACAACACAACAATTAAGCTGGCAGCACCACACAACAATTAAGTTGGAATCACAACACTGGACTGACAACTCAACACTACTCCCCCTTTCAAGGGAGGTCCTTTCAGACTATACCAAGCTTATCTCAAAAGTTCTCAAACTTTACACAATATAGAGGCTTGGTCAACACATCAACAACCTGTTCATCTGTGCTAACATATTGGAGATTTATGGCTCCTCTTTGCACCATGTCACGGATGTAATGATATCAGATCTCTATGTGTTTTGACTTGTCATGAAATATAGGATTCTCTGTCATATTTATATAGCTTTGGTTATCACATAGGATCGTGGTTTCTTCCATTTCTAGGTTGAATAGACCAGTCAACAACTTACGAAGCCATATGGCTTCACAACTAGCATAACATGCAGCAATGTATTTTGCTTCCACTGTACTAAGAGAAATGTTTGATTGTGTCCTACTCTTCCATGAGATCATGGCTGATCCAAAACTAAAACATCATCCTAAAGTGCTCTTCTTGTCAGAGACACTTCCATCCCAATCTGAATCAATGTAACCACTCATTCTGAATTCATGATCTCCATCATAATTGAGACCACAATCTAATGTACCCTTAAGGTACCTCATCACATGTTTTCCAACAACTAGGTGAACATGTATGGGTTCTACCAAAAATTGACTCAAGGTGTTCACAAAAAAACATATATCTGGTGTGGTGTTTTTTAGATACATCAACAATCCAATGATCTGTCTATACAGAATGGCATCAATCAATTCTGATTAAGTGTCGACCAGAAGATTCAGCTTCATTTCCACGGGTTTATTCATGGACTTTCACTCCAACATATCAAATCTCTTCAGGATTTCAACTGCATACTTCCCTTGGTTAAGGAATATTTTTTATGGGCTCTGTCATACCTCAAGACCTAAGAAATAATGCATTAAGCAAAGGTCTTTCATCTCAAATTCTGCAGCGAGCTTCTTTTTACATTCGGTGATGAGATTTTCTTCTCCAGTTAAGAATAAGTCATCCACATACAACAACAATATCACCGGCTCATCATTCATAACCTTGAAGTAGAGGTTAGAATCAACTTTACTCTTGGTAAATCCCAATCTCGTCAGAAAATTGTCTATCCTTCCATACCAAGCTTTGGGAGCTTGCTTCAACCTGTACAAATCATTTTTCAACTTGCATACATGAGTCTTCCTATCTTCAACTTCAAATCCTTGAGGTTGTTCTATATGCACTTCTTCTTCGATGACACCATTTAGGAAAGTTGTCTTTATGTCCATCTGGTGTAACTTCCACTTCATCTTAGCTACAAGGGCTATGATGGTTCTGATCGAAGTGTATCTGGCTACAGGAGCGAATGTCTCTTCATAGTCAATGCCTTCCTTTTGAGAAAATCCACAAGCGACAAAGCTTGCTTTATACTTCTCGATACTTCCATCAGCAACATGTTTTATTTTTAAAATCCATATGGAAGATACCACATCCTTGCTCTTTGGTCTGGGAACTATTTCCCATACATCATTCTTTATTATGAATTGGTATTCTTCTGTCATGAAATTTTCCCATTCTTTCTTATGAATGGCTTCTTCAAAGTAGGTAGGTTCCTTCTCTAAGAGATCACACATCAAAGCCATATAATTGGAGAATGGCTTAGGTCTCTTCACTTGTCTCGTGGTTCCTTCGGGAACACCATACTTCTCTCCATATTGAATAAGCTCCCTAGCCCAATCAGGATTTCTCTTATGGGAGATCGTCATCTGAGGAGGTTCTTGAAATTATACTATGTCATGATCTTCTAGAATTTCCTCATTAGCGGAAGTTGTGACTTCCCTCACTGGTTCTGCAACTCTGGGAACCTCCCTCACTAATTCTACAACTCTGGGAGCTACATATTCCTCTTCATATACTTCTTCAAGATGGCATCTTTTTGATTTCTTGAGAGTTGCATCTCCATCAAAGGTCACATCCCTTCTGATCTCAATATGATGGTGACCTAGTATATAAACCTTGAAGGCCTTGGAGGCCTCACAGTATCCAACAAATATTCCCTTCTTTCCTGAAGGTTCCAGCTTGTTTCTCTTCTCTTTCAGAATATGTACAAATACTGGGCAGCCAAATATTTTGAGATGGCTTACTTTTGGCTTCTTTACGGAGAAAATCTCTTCAAGGGTCTTGAACCCAAGTGCACTATGGGATAATTGGTTTTGTACATATACTGTTGTTTTTGTTGCTTCTGCCCATAGGCATATTGGAAGATCTTGATCATGGATCATGGTCTTCATTGCTTCCATTATCGTTTTGTTCTTTCTGTTTGCTACACCATTTTGTTGAGGATTATAGGGAGTGGTGAGCTCCCTCTTGATCCCGAAATATTTGCAATAATTTACAAATTCTTTTGAGGTGTATTCTCCTTCCTTATCTAACTTGAGTATCTTTATCTTTCTTTCATAAAGATTCTCTATCAAGGATTTGAATTCCTTGAATTTACTGAACACTTCATCTTTTGATTTCAAAAAGTAAACCCAGGTTTTATGAGAATAATCATCAATAAAAGATATATAGTATACATACCCACTGATGGAGGATGATGGAATTGGGCCACACATGTCTAAGTGAATAAGTTCTAATACTCCTTATGCTTTACTATCTCTCTTCAGAAACGGGTTCTTGATATTCTTCCCTTGTGCACATCCATTGCACATGCCTTCATGGTCAACCTTGAGTTTTGGTAGACCTGTGACTACCTTGCATACATACAGTACTTCCTTGTAGTTGATGTGGGCTAATCTTCTATGACAAAGTTCACATGGATTATCAATGGCATGGGTCATGACAGCTTCTGAGTGATCCTTTAGCTTATACAATCCACCTTCTTCCTTTCCAATGACGATTGCTTCTTTCATGGTTTTACCCTTAGCCCACATAAGAAATTCTCCATCTATAAAGGAAATTCTGAAGCATTTATTTTCTAAAGCTGATATGGAGAGTAGGTTATTTGTCAAAACTGGTACATAGAGTACATCCTTCATCTTCATTGGAGTCCCTGAATTAAGGTTGTAGTTTTATTCTCCCACTCCCTTGATAGGGTATTGATAATCATATCCAAGTGTTACATTCTGAGAAAAATTATTTTCTGAAAGGAAAGAGAGAATATCTCTTTGACCTATCATGTTCTTGGAAGCACCACTATCAATGAGCCAAGTGTCCTCTCCAGGTGATATTGATTCTGAGAGGGTCGAGATTAAGACATAGTATTCAATGCGTTCTCTTATCATCTTTGCAGGTGGCTCTTCATCTTCAACTGCATGTGCATGGTGCCTCTTATTTTTCCTCTTGTATTCTTATCGTCTAGCTGAACAATGTCTCACAATATGTCCTATCTCGTCACAATGGTAGCATTGGTAAGATGAGAAGTCTCTTTCTTTTCTTTGTCCTTTCTTCTGGAATCTCTTCGGTTGAGATTCTTTATGCATGGACTTTCTTGGGGGGTGAGACTCTTTATGAGTTTATTTTTGGAATTAAGACTTCTTTCTTCCTTCTTTAGTGTGAGTAGTTAGGGCTTGATCTTCATCTCTTGATAGTAAATCTTCTTGGTTAGCTACTCTTGTTTCTTCTTGAATACATTCTTCCCAAAGACTATCAAATTTTAGTTTCTCCGTTCTGGAACAAATGGTTTGGATGAATGCATCCCATGGTCTTGTGAGACCATTAAGGGCCATCATTATGAGTTCGTCTTCATCTATAGTATCTCCAATTTCTTCTAGATGTTATTTGAATTGAGATATTCTGGAGAAGTATTCCTAGATCGATTCTCCTTTCTGCATCCTTGTATTCTTGAGTTGAGTTCTTAGATTCATATTCTAGTTTATGTTCTTTCCTTCATATAATCTAGTTAGGGAATCAAGCATTTATTTTGGAGACTTCTTTGAAGACAATTGAGAAATCAAGTGATCTTTGATAGAATCTGTAATGATTCTTTTAGCCCTAATTGTGTCATTTTGGTGCTTTTCTTTCTCTATAGCATCGGCGGGTTCTGGTGCTTCTTATTTGATGAATCTTTCTAGGTCATTCTCTTCAAAAATGAGTCCAATCCTATACTTCTAGGCATGGAAGTTTTCCACACCTTCTATCTTTTCAACAATATTAGTGCTTGCAGACATCTTTTACCTGGAGCTAGGAAAATGACCAAAAAATGAAAATGATCAAAATCGAATTTTGAACTTACCAGGAGGTGCGCTTGGCTGAAGTGAGTAGCCTGGTGTGGTTAGATTTTAGAAAATCCAACTTTTACCCCTTCAAACTTGATCAACATATTTCTAGACTGGTGCTTCTAATTTTCTGGTACTTCTGGTACTTTGTGAAAACTAGGGTTTTTTGGGAGATCTAGCCACTGAAAATTTGCACCGAGGATGCCAAAGTAATCCTTGAGGAAGGCTGCACTTTTCTAGATGGTTTTGGGGCTGGAATTTTTCTTCAATAAAAATCCCTAATTTTCATGTACGACAATAATGATGGTTTTCTCTTTCTCTTGTGAAAGATGCTCTCTTTAACTTAGCTCTGAAACCATGTTAAGGTTTAAGCTATTATTAGGTTTCCTTTCATTTCACTAGATAACCATAGCATAATTAGGATCACTGAGAAATACACAATCACAAGAGACACATCATTTATCTTGGGAAACCCTCATGGGGGAGAAAACCCAGCAAAAACTTCCTTAATATAGATAGCCAATACAATTCCAAGAGATAACTCAAACAAATAGAGAAAGTCCTCTCCCAAGAATGCACCTCTCTCTCTCTTCCTTCTTCTTCGACTGCAGCTACGAACTTGGGCTCTGATGAACAAGTGAGTGTATATACAAATGAGGTGCTAGCCTCTTTATTTATACAATCTGGCACGTGTGGACGGAGGTGTCTTTTCACTGGCAGGGCTGACTTCTTATTCTGGGTGGTTATAACCACCTTTAATATATTCTAGGGCCGACTTCTCATTCTACCTATTACAATTAGGGTTTGACCAATCCGAAAAAGGGGATTTGGTCATTTACAATACCCGACATGATCAATCCACAAAAGGGCATTGATATAATGAATAATACATCAATAATAATTAGAATACTCTTTGAAGTTACAATATTCCAACACATAAAGGATGAAAAAGTAAATATACAACGATTTATTAGTGGATTACCTTAGTCCTACTGGGACAGAATTGAGTTTGATGAGACAAATATCTTAGAATATACCATTCGAAAAGAAAGGTATTGTTATGAGAAATTCAAGAATAAGAAAGAACCCCATGAAGACTAGAAGAAAAAAAACAATTCGGGATTCAAGAAGAAGGGGTTTAAACCCTCGATATTTAAGAGCTCTAGGATGAAATTTCCTACTAGAATTGTGTATCAACAAAATTTTCCATTCCGGAGTGGAAATAAACCATTCAGAGCATTTCCAAGTAAGACTCATAACAAGAAGTGAGAACCCTTGAAATGTTTGGCTTGTGGAGAGGAACATCTACTGAGGGATTGTCTGCATAGGAAACAAAGCAATAAGATGGTATACAATGTCCAAAAGGATAACAAAGTCAATTATGTGGCTAGGATCATGCCACAAATTTATGCAGGATTGGATAATAGACAAGCTAACCACCAAGCTTCAGTGGTGGATATGGAAGGTATGATTTCCAAAAATCATGTTTCCATTTTAATTGACCATAGTTATAATTTGAGTTATTCTTCCCCTCAAACTGTTGAGAAATGTAAATTGTAACAAGTTAAGCATGTTAAATCATGGATGGTACAACTAGCCACTGGAACCAAAAGAAAAGCAACAGAGTTCATACCAGCATGCCAATTCGTTATAAGTGGGTTACCCATCCAAGTGAACCTAAACATACTTCCTTTAGGATCTTATGACTTGTTGATTGGAATGGACTAGTTGGTTGCCCACAAAACCAACTTGGACTATTACAGTAAAAATTTGGAGTATTGCAAGTAAAGAAGGGTAACCCTACAAGGGATTCAAAATCTTGTCTCGGTGAGACAAATATCATCCCTCCAAGTGAAGAAGTATTGCAAAAAAGGATGTCCCTTGTATGCAATACAAGTACTAAACTCTGTTGAGAATGACAAACCCATCCTAGAGGACCATCCCATATTATGAGAATATAAATATGTATTCCTAGAAGAGGTGTCGGGTCTACCTCCAAGAAGGGATATTGAATTTTCAATAGAATTTGTACCAGCAACGGTGTCAATGTCTAGAAAAACCTATAGGATGAGTACACCAAAGATAGTTGAGCTCAAACTATAGTTGAAGGAGATGTGGGACAAATGATACATTCAGACAAGTGTGTCTCCATGGGGAGCACTAGCCTTTTTTGTGAAAAAGAAAGATGGAACACTTAGACTGTGCATAGATTATAGATAACTCAATAAGATGACCATCAAGAATAAGTATCCCTTGCCAAGGATCGATCACTTGTTTGACCAATTAAGGGGTGTTACAATCTTCTCCAAGACTAACTTGAGGTCTCGATACCATCAGGTCTGAATTAAAGATGAAGACATCCACAAGACAACATTTAGGACAAGACATGGTCACTATGAATTTGTGGTGGTGCCATTTGGGCTTACCAATGCACCAACCACTTTTATGTGCTTAATGAATAGCATATTCAGAAATTTCTTGGATAGGTTTGTGTTGATTTTCATTGATGATATCCTAATCTATTCCAAGAAAAGGGAAAAACATGAAGAACATCTCAAGCTAGTACTCCAAGTAATAAGAGAACATCATCTCTATGCTAATCTTACTAAGTGTGACTTTTTCCAGAAACAAGTCCATTACTTAGGACATGTTATTTCTAAGGAAGGAGTGGCAATTGATCTTGAAATTATTAAACCCATCATGGATTGGCCTACCCCAAAGGATGTATCTAATATCAGATCCTTTATGGGCCTAGCAGGATACTATAGGAGCTTCATAAAGGGATTCTCCAAGATTGGTTGCACAATCACCTCTCTCCAGAAAAAGGGGGTTAAATTCATTTAGACATCAGAATGTGAATAAATATTTCAAGAAATGAAATACCTTCTAACCAATGTGCCTGTACTGAAGATTGCATGCCCAAAAAGGGACTTCCTTGTGTGTACAAATTCTTGCAAGGAAGGGATCAGAGGAGTCCTTATGCAAGAAGAACATGTGATTTGCTACGAATCCAGAAAATTGAATGAGCATTAAGTAAATTATGTGACCCATGATATGGAATTGGTTTCCATAGTGCATGCTTTAAAAATGTGGAGGAATTACCTCTTAGGTATAATATTTGTACCTATGACAGACTATAGTGGGTTGAGGTATTTGTTTGACCAACCAAAACTCAATGTGAGACAAGCTAGGTGGATGACTCTCCTTAGTGAGTTTGATTTTGAAATAGAACATATCAAAGAAAAGGAGAATAGGGTGGATGATTCCCTTAGTATAAGTATGAAATTAGTTCACTTGGAAGCTGTAAGCACCAGTGAATCAGACATCAAAGAGAGGGTCAAAACTGCACAAGAAACAAATGCATTTTTCAAGACCGTGACATCATACCTAAAGAAAGAGCCCACAGGGCTGAAGTATGAAGGTTGTTAGATGATTAATGATGGCCTACTGATTTACAAGGGAAGATTGTATATTAAGACTTGTGATGACTTGAAGAGGTTCATAATGGATGAACTACACAAAATACCATATACTGGTCATCGTGGTTATCAGAAAACGATCACGACCACTAGGAAACTATTTTATTAGCCCAGAATGAAAAAGGACATAGATAATTACTTAGATAAGTGTAGAATGTTAGAAATTCAAGGCAGAGCACCGACACCCAACAGGGATGTTTCATCCCCTACCAATTCCTGAATGGAAATGGGAAACCATCTCCATGGATTTCATCACAAGATTACCAAGATAAACCAAACAGAACGACACCATCATGGTAGTTGTGGAAAAACTGAGAAAGGTTTCTCACTTCATACTTGTCAAGTCAACTTGTAAGGCAATACATATTTCCATAATTTTTCAGGAAAGAGATATTTAGGTTGCATGGCATGCCTAAGGAAATTATATCCAACAGAGATACAAAATTTACTTCAAACTTTTGGAAATATTTGTTTGTTTGTTTTGAAACAAAATTGCTCTTTATTACATCATATCACCCTCAAATTGATGGGAATATAGAGATGGTAAACCAAGTATTAGAAGGCATGTTGAGGATGCATGTAATGCATCAACCCAAGAAGTGGTAAGACTACCTACCACTGGTGAGTTTTCCTACAACAATGGCTATCAAGAGTCATTAAAAATTATCCCTTTTGAAGCCCTCTATGGAAGACAATGAAACATTCCAATCAACTGGAACAACCTAGTTTACAAAGTTACAATCGGTCCATATATGCTAAAGTAAATGGAACAAAAAGTAATTGAGATCAGGAAAAATCTGAAGATATCCCATGATATAAAAAAGAGCTATGCATACATGAAAAGGACTCCTAGAGAGTTCAAAGCAGGGGATCATCTGTATCTTCGAGTTAGACCTAGGAAAATATCTTTGAGTATGGGAGATTGTGCCAAGATGTCACCTTAGTATTGTGGAACCTTTGAAGTTTTTGATAGAGTGGGATCAGTATCCTATCGGCTAGCACTTCCTCCCACAGTGAAGGAACATAATGTTTTCCATGTTTTTTTATTAAAGAAGTATGTACGTGATTCTAATCATATTATTGACTAGTCTGTGATTCAGGTGGAACCCAAGGGAGAATTATTTCAAGAGCCTCAATGCATAATAGACAGTAAGAAAACCCCACTCAGGAACATAACCATTTCACATGTCAAGGTGCAGTGGAAACACTTTGGCGCAGATGAGGCTACATGGGAAATGGAGGATTCCATGAAACATGCATATCCATTTTTGTTTACTTCTATACATACATAACACATCGACAGATAGAAAATTGAGGATGATGTTCCTTTAAGGGGGAGGGGATTGTAATACCACTGTTTCCCCTAGTTTTTAAATATAACTATAATTAGCCAAGAGACTATGGAAGACTAAATATGTGTGAATGTTTGATTTGATGAACCTTTGTATAAAAGGGTTAATCTATGAATTTTTTGTTATTAATATAAATTGGATATGTGTTGCACAACTGTTGAAAGGTGGGAGTTTTCCAAGATAGACCATGGATTCTATTAGATATATGGTGAGGGAAACCAAGAATGGTTGAGATGACCCTCACCAAACCAGTACCTACTAGGTGTAATTGCTCAACAATCCTCTAATCCAAAAATGAATTACTAGTCATGTTGGTAGTTGGAAGGCCATCCTCAAGAGTTAATGAGGAGATGGGGTAGGGTACCCATTTGTAAGGCTTCCAGGCTTGACCACGAGTTGGGGATTCAGACCCGCGTAACCTTTCTTAGGAAGGAAAGAAATGAATTAATTCGGGGGATAGAGACATATCTACAAGGAAGAAGAGTAGATAAAACAATATCGAGAAGAGAAGAGAGTATGTTTTTCCACTCTAGAGTTGAGAGGATAAAGAAGGAGAAAGCTCATTTTGGCTATAATAATCCATGGGTAGGGTTTTTCTACAAGCTGATAAATGAGGTTGATGAGTGACTAAGGAAGTGATCACACATACCTCCTTTTTTGGAGTAGAGAAAACCGGTTGCCAAGATCCTATGGGAGGATGAGAGTAACCTCTATCCCTGACTGTTGTGGAGAAAGGAGAAATAATATCTCTCAGAGCATCATGGTCTAGCTTGGGGTTGGCCAGTGGTAAATCCATCAGGAGTGGCGGTGCCTATGGTTCGGTGGAAACATGCACCCCTTTCAGCAATCACTTCACATTTTCCAGTTCTGATAAGTATTTTCATACTTCGTGCAATATATTGGATGCGATGATTGAATGTCTCTGTTTATGGTTAAGTCTTGTAGTATTTGAACAATTATTAGAAATGCTCATTTCTTATGTAAACTACTATATTTACATGGTCTTTGATTTACCTTAGTTTATCCGTTAGAGAGTTATGGGGTGTGAATCCGCAAAAGAGTTGGGGTAGGATTAACTGAAATGTCTAAGTCCTGTTGACCCTTTGAGTTTACCTTAGCAATAATGTCAAGTTCAACTCTGTGGGAGAAGGATGTTTCCTTTAGACTATCTATCCATGTGACCAAGGGATCATATCCATGGCCTTAATCAACTCTCGACTAAGAGTTGAGTGTAGCCCAAAATCCAAATATGATCCCATATGACTTAGGGTTGGGAAACCCTCACTAAGCCCGAAAGGAGGGAAGCTACTTTGGCTTCGGGACTTCAGGACTTATGAATCCACAACCCTCGAAAATATTCAAAGGCCAAAGTCAGGAATTGATGAGGGTTGTCGATATGGGGATATAATGAAGACCTCTCTCAGTCATTAGATCAGACTTAGGGAGGGTAGTGTTAAGTACTTTGGAGAAGTTCCACTTTGGGAGAATAGGAGTTCTCTAGCGCCGAAACTCCTAAATGTCAGAATCATGAATTCAATCTGGACCATTGAGAATAGAGGGATGCATGTCCACAGATCAATGGTTATAGGAAATTTTGGGTATTTGGCAGTATAGGGACATGCAAGTTTCCCCAGCGATCTGCAAGCCAGAGTAAATCCTGGCCGTGAATGTTAGGTACACATGGCGATATATCGAGCGTGGTCTGGAAAGGAAGCTGGAAGATACACACCAAACTCCCAAATGCCTAACTTCTGAAGTAATATGGACCGTTGATCCTCAAATCCTTTGGAATCCCTCTCAATCTTCGATCTAAGAACTCCATTGAGAACCCCTCTCATCTTCCCAACCAACCGAGAATGCATCGTGGAGCGACACGTGGCCCCTACTTGTCCCCTGTCAAAAGTTACCCATTGGACTAGAACTATTGGATGAGAGGCTACGTGGCAAGATATCCTATAGTCCAGAGACTTGGTACTCCAAAGGAACTTGGCCAAGATTTTCCAAGGTGTGAAAACTCCCGAAGTCGCGAAAGACGAAGTAAATATCAACCATTGATAGGTAGAGGACACGTGGTGCTAGATTAGAGAGTTTGGAGACTTGGCTCTTCGAGGGATTCATGATGTGAGGATTTGGTAAGCATCGAATCCTGGAGCTACGAAGTAATGGGAGTCGTGGATCTATGAATCTACATGGACATATCTCAACCATGAGATTTGAAAGAAGTGAGAAGACTATATGTTGGGGGCTCAAGTGGCTCACTAACATCATCTAGGGTGATTTGGACTCGCATATAAGGTGCAACGTGTCACCCAGATATGGATGATTCATATATCCCTTATGCATATTAGAGCATGACATGTGTCACCTCTAGTCCTCGTTGTGTGGCATCTTCTGGTTCATGCTCACCTGGCAAATGTGGTTGGTGACGCGACCGGGAGTCTAAGACTTCAGGACTTCGGAAGATTTGGGGGGAAATATAGTAAAGGGACGTTCAACATCGATCTTCGATCGTTGAACATCGAACGTTCAACACAAAACGAGGATTTCGGTGTTAAACGAGTGATGAACGCCGAAAAATGGATGTTCAACATAAAACATCGAATGATGATCGTCGAATGGGCAAGGCCACGCGAAAATATTTTAGGACTTCGGGGAGTAATAAAAAGGGGCGTTCAACGTCAAACGCCGAAGACCCCAGCTAATAATCGTCCGGGTAACTTTGGGAGGCAATACCCTGCAGACCAAAGATTAGATTTTAGTGCGGTGGTGACCGTTAGAAAGCTTGTGGTGAGCAATAGCCAATGGAGATCCCAGAATTAGGATTTGAGATAGTTACGAAAAACAAAAATTTGATGCCCCATCCCTAGAAAGGGTATTTATGGGTTGGGTGTGTTACAATTTGGAGCCTGCGGCACCCTAGAAGTACACCGAGATCTTAGATCATTTTGGGTTCTGCCTCTCCATGACGAATGACCAAATTAATATGCAATAACACATTAAACGGAATATCATATTATCTTAATAATAACACATTACCTATAATAATTAAAAAAAGGTTAAGCGATAGAAAAAAAAGGTTACCGATAAACAAACAAATGCAGGTAATAGAGAAATCAAACCCAGTAGGCGAATGAGTCTAGGCGAAAATCAAACTTCGCGGACAGAGTTTCAAAAACTTACGGTGCAAGTTCTGTTCTGAAAGGGTGTTTTTTAGAAATTGTAATGCACATAAAACTAGCATGAGTATGCTATAACTCATGTGTGTACGAGGATATTTCCAAATCTGAACTTAAATTTTCCCGTTAATGCATGTCATTTCCATAATTAAAGTTTATTAAGTAAGATAGGTGTATTTATTAAAACATCGGGGATACTGCTAAACCAAATCCTCGAATAAGACCATTATTGTAGTCGAGCTTTCAGAGTATGAAAGATCATGGTTTTTTCAAACTTTGAAGGGAAAGGTATCAAAGGTATATCACCTTGCATGTGGACCAGTGAGTATGCATGACATGTCAATCGATGAATAGTGATACAGAAAGAGGTGGGACCCATCACTGTGTTGGCATCAGGGTGATTCAGGATGAGGGAAAAACTAAAACCCAAGGGGAAGGTATCGAGAATATATTTGTTTTTTTTTTAGAAAGGCGTACTAAACTATGTTCTTTACAGGATTTTGGGACTTGGTTGTTGAAGGTTTGAAGGATATGGAAAAGTTTGATCTCCGACGAAAACAGTATTGAATAATATTCTTTCAGCCTAGGAGAAATTGCAGGACATGCACGAGAAGGGTCAAGAGTCCATTAGAGTTTTATTTTCATAATGTGATAATATGATGCTTAAAAGGGATCTCGACGAGGATGGTATTGATGGTAATATTCCTTTGATTCCTTAGAAACACTTTTATGTCACGAAATCAGTAAAAAAAACTCATTGGAGAATCGATAAAATGGGAAGTCAAGAATCCAATCTTGGGAAGCCACTTGAGGGGTTGGTCGGTTTATAGGTCATCACAAACTTTGGGGCTCCATGAGAGAAAACATAGTAAGAGCCAAAATGATCGAAGTGCGAATATCAAGGTCTAAAATAACACATTAAAAAAAGGACTCCAATGAACGCGATCCCGAAACAGATTTGAGTTGAGCTTGGGTTGCCTTAGAGAAGTAAGGATGTAGGTCTTGTAGGGTAGAATATAGGTGAAAAATAAAAGGGAAAAAAACTATTTTTGGGGCCCCATAAAATTTATAAATATGGGGAAGTTGTTGTGAAATGCCCACAATTGATAACGACTTACTGGAGCGAACCAGTTATCTCTGAATTCCAAAAAGAGAAAGCGTCTTCAATTAGATAGGAGAAACATTTACCATTTTTTTAAAAGTACATTCAGCATTCAAATTAAGTACCTCACATTCAATGTTCTTTATGCAAGCCTTAAATAAGAACATGTCATCAATGATCTTCCACATAATTCGAGTGATCGTTTTTTGGGGAAACTTCATAAATACACAGTAAAATTGTGAGAGTGACACCATGGAAGAAAATTAAGTCGACCACTGCATATCAAAGTTTTTTATTTACCTCTCTTTCTCAGCGTTGCTTCGCTTCTAGCGAGATTCCATAGCCCTGACTAAGATACCTCAGTATCATACAAGCATGGTCCTACTGCCAGCGAGTGTCCATAGCCTCGACGGGTTTACATGTACTTCCCACGCTTTTCAATAGTGTTTTCAACTTCCTTATGATTATTCTTATGAATCCACCTTTTAGATGTAGAATTTAGATATTTTGAATGAAATATAGGTGCCGATAAATAGGAAGCAGGGTGATGCGTGAGTCATTTTTATTTTCTAGTCTCAGTTGAGAAATTGTCTTAGCGGGTCTGCAAACACGAATCGTTGATGCATTCTAAAATTGGGAAGTAAAGGGAAGAGACACTGGATTTATATGGAAGAAAATGAATTCAAAATATTTCAGTAAAATCGAAAAGGAACATCAATGAGACCTGAGAGTGGTCACTTAAGAGTGAATAATAGATGGAAACCATTGAAAGGTACATAAATTAAAGGTCATAAGATTTTATTTTGGTACAGATGAACAAGTTCCTCTTTTTTATGTTACCATTTGTTAACAGAGATAAAATTGGGTATCTGATGCAAAATAATGGTTGGTCCAGAGTAGAATACAGTGGCAAGGGTTATTGTAAACTATAAAAGTGAAGAAAAGGGAAGGAATAAACTCAAATAGAAGTCATATTATTGAAAAGAAAAACTAAAAAAAAAACTACAACTAAAAAACTACTATGTACAGAGTTACATCACCATAGCTAATTAGGAGAAGTATTTATTCAATATTTTTCCATTGAAAGGGAGTTCCTCCTCATATCCCTGTAGTAATTTGAGCCTAAAAGTCCCAGGGCTTATTTTTTGGTGGATTAGATAGGGTCCTAGCCATAGTTTCTGGAATTTGGAGTGTTTTCCTTTAAGTTCATTAGCTTTGTCCCACTTGAGAACAAGATGTCCTTCTTGGAAATATTTGTCGCCTACATTTAATTTATTGAACCACCTTTTAACCATTTATTGGTGTTGATTCAAGTTCATCTTAGATTTTTCCATTTCTTCTTCAAGTTTTAACAACATGTTTAACCTTTCTTTCATTACTAGACAGACTTCATCTTGGATGGATTGGGCCAATTGTAAAGCAGGTAGGAAAGTATGGATTGGAAATGTGGCTTCTTTTCCATAAACCAGGAAAAAGGGGGAGTTACCAATGGATGACTTGGGAGTTACTCTATCAGCCCAAAGAGCATTCTAAAGAGAAAGATTCCAATTTATTTTATTATCGTTGACAGTCTTCTTGAGGATTCTAATGGGGTTCTTATTAGTGTATTATGCTATACAATTTCCTTGTGGAAAGTAATTAGCTGGTACTTAACCTTGATGTTTTTTTTGAGGTAGAATTCAGTTAACTTAAGAGAAGAAAAATACTTGGCGTTATCAAAAACTAAAAAGTATGGAATTCCAAACCTCGTAATGATGTGTGATTCAAGGAACGAAATCACCTTATTTTTGTTGATGGTTTTTAAAGGGATTGCTTCGCTCCATTTGGTGAAATAATAAGTGGCCAATAAAATGTATTTATGCAACTGAGATGAGTTTGTATTGATATCCTCGATAAAGTCCAACCCCCACTACTAGAAGGAGCACTCGATGATGATAGGATATAAGGGAAATAAACTTTATTTTCTCTTCCAGCTGAGGTTTGACACTGCTAGCATTTCCTACCATATGCATGAACATCTTTAAATAAGGAAGGCTAGTAGTATCTTTGTCTAAGTATTTTGTGTACAATGGTATCTCCACTGCAATATTCTTCTGTGGGTCCATCATGGAGCTCGAACATGACTTTCTTAGCATCTACTTTCTCCAGGAAACTAAGTAAAACACCATCATAATTTTTTATACATAGAATTTCCTGTATCAACTTATAGTGGGTGGATTTGAGCCTTAGATCCCTTTTCTTCTTAGTTCCCAGATAATGTGGAGTCAATCCATGAGTTAGGTAATATTTCATTTCATAGAACCAGGGATCTGAATCAACTGGGATGTAGCATACTTCCTTTTCAAATAGGTCAGAATCTTGATAGAGAGCATCTTCATGAGGTTCAACACAAGGTAATTATGCAACTAATTTCCATAGCCCTTGTCCTTTAACAATCTTCATAGGTTTGATCTCTAGGTCATATTCTTGTAGAGTTGTAATCCAATTTTCTCTCTTTTCTCCCAGATCCTTTTCTACCAGGAGGTTCCTAATAGCTGGGTAAGTAACAATAACCTCAGTTTTAGATTTGAGTAANTAAAAGTCCCAGGGCTTATTTTTTGGTGGATTAGATAGGGTCCTAGCCATAGTTTCTGGAATTTGGAGTGTTTTCCTTTAAGTTCATTAGCTTTGTCCCACTTGAGAACAAGATGTCCTTCTTGGAAATATTTGTCGCCTACATTTAATTTATTGAACCACCTTTTAACCATTTATTGGTGTTGATTCAAGTTCATCTTAGATTTTTCCATTTCTTCTTCAAGTTTTAACAACATGTTTAACCTTTCTTTCATTACTAGACAGACTTCATCTTGGATGGATTGGGCCAATTGTAAAGCAGGTAGGAAAGTATGGATTGGAAATGTGGCTTCTTTTCCATAAACCAGGAAAAAGGGGGAGTTACCAATGGATGACTTGGGAGTTACTCTATCAGCCCAAAGAGCATTCTAAAGAGAAAGATTCCAATTTATTTTATTATCGTTGACAGTCTTCTTGAGGATTCTAATGGGGTTCTTATTAGTGTATTATGCTATACAATTTCCTTGTGGAAAGTAATTAGCTGGTACTTAACCTTGATGTTTTTTTTGAGGTAGAATTCAGTTAACTTAAGAGAAGAAAAATACTTGGCGTTATCAAAAACTAAAAAGTATGGAATTCCAAACCTCGTAATGATGTGTGATTCAAGGAACGAAATCACCTTATTTTTGTTGATGGTTTTTAAAGGGATTGCTTCGCTCCATTTGGTGAAATAATAAGTGGCCAATAAAATGTATTTATGCAACTGAGATGAGTTTGTATTGATATCCTCGATAAAGTCCAACCCCCACTACTAGAAGGAGCACTCGATGATGATAGGATATAAGGGAAATAAACTTTATTTTCTCTTCCAGCTGAGGTTTGACACTGCTAGCATTTCCTACCATATGCATGAACATCTTTAAATAAGGAAGGCTAGTAGTATCTTTGTCTAAGTATTTTGTGTACAATGGTATCTCCACTGCAATATTCTTCTGTGGGTCCATCATGGAGCTCGAACATGACTTTCTTAGCATCTACTTTCTCCAGGAAACTAAGTAAAACACCATCATAATTTTTTATACATAGAATTTCCTGTATCAACTTATAGTGGGTGGATTTGAGCCTTAGATCCCTTTTCTTCTTAGTTCCCAGATAATGTGGAGTCAATCCATGAGTTAGGTAATATTTCATTTCATAGAACCAGGGATCTGAATCAACTGGGATGTAGCATACTTCCTTTTCAAATAGGTCAGAATCTTGATAGAGAGCATCTTCATGAGGTTCAACACAAGGTAATTATGCAACTAATTTCCATAGCCCTTGTCCTTTAACAATCTTCATAGGTTTGATCTCTAGGTCATATTCTTGTAGAGTTGTAATCCAATTTTCTCTCTTTTCTCCCAGATCCTTTTCTACCAGGAGGTTCCTAATAGCTGGGTAAGTAACAATAACCTCAGTTTTAGATTTGAGTAAGAATGGTCGAAAGTGTTTGACAGCTTTGAACACTGCGTATTATTGTTTATCAACTTTAGGATAATTTAACTCAACTCCTTGTAGACCTGAACTCATAAAAACCATAGGAAACTTGTCTCCTTCTGAGTTCTTTTATGTTAAGACCGCCGCAAATGCAATATGGGAGGAAAATGTGTAGAGGATAAAATATCGATCAAAATATGGACTCAACAGTGCCAACGCTTGATTAATATCTTCTTTGATTTTGTCAAAAGCCTCCTTTTATTTATATCCCCAACTAAATTGAGCATTCTTCTTTATCATATCTTGTAGGGTTTTTACTGTCTCGGAAAAACTAGGTATGAATCGTCTGACGAAAATTTTATTTCCGAGGAATGAGGAATGACTACATAGATATATTTTAGTGAGAGGGAGGGATCTTAGCGATCACTTCGGTCTTTTCAGGTTCAATACACATACCATGTTTGTAGACAATGAAACCCAGGCGTTTTCCTTCATCTACGACAAAAATGGATTTCTTCAAGTTCATAGATATGTTGTATTTATTACATTGATTAAATACCTTCTTCAAGTGAGATATATGGTCTTATTTATTCTTCAAGAAAATGGTCATGCCATCTAGGTACACTACCACATATTCTCCTACGATGCCTCTAAAGGAAATGTCCATGGCTCGTTTAAATGTGGCTCCAACTTTTATCAATCCAAAATGCATCTTTCTATAGGTATATTTTTCCCATTTGGTTCTGAAAGTTGTCTTAAGTTGTTCCTCACAAGTTACTAGGACTTGACTATATTATGAGAATCCATCTAGCAGGGAGAGTGTTTCTGATCCAGACACACATTGTAGAATTTGTTCCATGGGAGGTACATGGTAGTTATCTTTTTTTGAGGATCTGTTTACATTTCTAAAATCAACATAGAGCCTAATATCCCCATTCATTTTTTTTACTGACATTAAGTTTGATATGCACTGTGTATGCCTTACTGGAAAATTGATTATAGCCGCCAACAATTTATTTATCTCTGCTTTATTATGAGGTTCAAGACTGGGGTGCATCTTCCTCATATTTTGTTGGAAAGGTTTGGTTTGAGCTTTCATGGGAATGACATGTTGTATAATATTTGTATCATATGTCTTGAGGTACTCATACATATAGGCGGATATATCCTTATATTCTATGAATAACTTGATGTATGCATGTCTTTCTTCAAGAGAACAATTTTTTCCCAGGTTGATGTTATGAGGAGAAAACTATGATCCCATGTTTACTGTTTCAAACTGTAGGTATGAGCTATTGGTCTTGTATTTAATGACCTTCTTGAATTTGTCTTGAAGGTCATAGAGTTTTTCTAACCTAAACACACTCCTGGGAACATTGTTGGACGAGCCTGTTGTGTTTGTTGTTTTAGTATCATCGTTATTATCAATATTCGTCAACATGTTGTGTTGGCCTTCATCTATGATAGAATCCTTGAAGGTATCTTTGAGCAGTAGAAAATTCATGAGTTGTTGGTCATCATCAAAGGCCCTCCAACTTACGATATTGTTTGGAATTGATGGAAAGTAAAAAATTTCAACGGAGAAGCAGTCAAGGATCAATCTGTATGAGGGTATTAATCTGGACACCACATTTTCCAACAAATCAACGTCATAATTTAACGATCGGGGAACGATATTAATATTGAAAGCATTGAAAGATTTAATTAGCTCCCAGACCTCAGACTGATAATTTTTTAGGTGACTTGAAAGGTAATGAATAGTTTTTCGTACCTGTTTGACGATGATTTTAGAGTCACCAAATACCTTTCTTTTTTCTTCTTTCAATTAAGTTTCCTTCCTAAGTCCCTATATAAAGGCCTCCTATTCGAAAATATTGTTGGTGCAAGGAAATTCCAGTCTGCATGCAATTAACATTTTAGTACCTTTCGAGTCTTTCAGTATACAACCTGCTCATGCACCTTCTATAAATTTTGATCCATCGAGGATTAACGTCCACATATCAGGATCACCTTTTTCTATTTCAACTGGTATTTTTGAATTTTCATATTTTTTGGTTTCAAAAGGTTAGTAGAGTCAGTGTATTTTTCTAACTTATATCTAAAACCTACGTTAGTCTGTACATCTAGGGTATTGTTGGTTTGATCATCTATATCACAACTACACTCAATAATCTGGGTGCAATGAAGGATTTTGAATTTAGCGTCAGATTCCACGAGAGTTGATGGTTGCTGTGAAGTTCCCAAGAAACATATCAAATGAATAATTCCAAAGAATGGAATGGTTGAACATCACCAGTTCATTCAGATCGTTCAAATCAGTAACTATTTGCTTCATGTACCTTTCTCTGTCAATTCTAATTTGGTTCATTTTACCATTGAAAGGGAGCCATAAATGGGACCAGTCGGTAGCAAAGTAGTCATTTAACATGGTCAACCAATCTCGACTTAAGATCATTCCATAGTTATCAGGAATGTCCACTACTATCGGGGTATCGGTGGTGTTATCAGGAATATTCTTACCGACACTCCTAGTGGTTACGATTTTTTGTGAGACATGTACTTCTTCAACTTCTTCTCCATATTCTCCAAAATATATGTCCCAAAAACCATTTAACTGTTGATCAACCAACTCATTATAATCCTGGGGTTGTTCTTATTGTTCCTGACCTCCATTTTCCTCATATGTGTTTTCCACCATATTCTCTATTTTCCACGTTTGAAGGGCCTGGAAAATATCTTCCATATTGATGCCTTCATATGAGAGGGGGAGGTTTTGCTGGTTGGGGGAGTGTTACTATGTTTCTTGTGTGGGAGCTTAAAAAACATTTTCTAATTAGAAGATCTGTCTCCATTACCTCTTTTCAGGTCAAATAATTGGTTGGATAATTTTTTGATGATTCTTTGAAGATATTATATATCCATCGAATCAGAGGGTTTTTTATCTTCATCGGATTTAGATGCAGCAATTTTACTCTTACCTTTATCTTTAGATGGTTTTGAATTGGAACTAGACTTTAAACTTAACATATTTTTCTCAAATTTAAGGGCTTCCTCGAAAGCTTCTTATAGAGTATCCTTTTAAAAAAAAAATTACATACATGGCCATGGACATGGGTAAACCAGAGGTATAAAATTCAATTGTGACATCTTCAACGTATTTTGAGGCCCTCGGGATTCATTTTAACAAAGTGAGGAACCGTTGATTGTAATCAGTAACTAATTCCTTAGCATCCATCTTGACTATTGATAGTTCAAGAACCCGAGTGGATGGTGTTTTATTTTCCCCAAATTTTCAGAGGAAAGAGATTTCAAAAGTCCTCCAATTTGGAATGGAAGCTTCTTCTAGAGAGAAATACCACATAGACGCTTTTTCTTCAAAATTAAGATGAAACAAATGATAGATGATGTCTTCGTGGAGAGTGCTTTGTAGCCTAATAACCAACAATAATTTATTAATATGGTTCTCCGCTGAATCCTTGTTGTCAGGATCAAATTTAGGAAGGAATTTCTCAGGGTGTTTGGGCACATCATGTTGAACTCCAGGGACAACACCCGTATCAACAAACAACCAAGGCTGGTAAGGGGGAGGATTTCGGTTTTCATTTTATCTAGCCATGTTTAGGGGCTGATATACAATTATTTTATAGGGGTTATCTTCGAATTCACTCTCAGATCCATCCCCTTCTTTGGAATTATCCTCTAAATAATTTATGGGGGTGTGAGGGGGTAATTTGGGAGGTGAGGGTGGTAAACCTCTTGCTTCGTCGGTGAGTATATGATACTCAAGATTAAATTCCAAAGCCTCGGGGAAATCAGATGCATCTTCAAGGATGTGATATTCCAGATTCCCAAACAAACGATTTTCTTGATAGGAGTATGGGTTAGCGAAATAGGGATTTGTATGATGAAGGTTTTCCTGATTTTCAGGTAGAGAGTAATCTAAGGGAAGTTGTTCAGTCTGTCTACTACATTGTCTAGTCAGTGTTCGATTGGTTTGTTCAATCAAACGCCTGACTAAATACTAGATCTCTGAGATAGTTAAGATATGAGGTTGAGGAGAAGAGGAATATGTTTCGTGGTGAGAGGGAATCTAGTGAGTGTTGATTCGAGATGGAGTATTCATTTTATATTTTGAAGGGAAGATATTATGTTCATTGTAAATTTGATTGGATTCAATCATGGAGGAAAATCTTACTTGAGGGACAGAACAAAAAGAATTCAAATTTATATTTGTAGCCATTCAGTTGAGGGAAAACACTCAATGATGGGTCCCAACTAGACCCACTCTTGTTTGGGATAACGCTTCTGACCAAATTTTGGCCTGGTTACCAGCTAACTAAAACGATAACTAAAATACTAACTAAAATATGAATCTGAGAACCAAAGGTTCTCAGATGAATTAAAAAGAATGAGAAAAGGAGTAAGCACATCTAACTAACATTAGACTAAGAAATATGATTATTATTCTAAGATAAAATCTCTAAACTAATACTATTTAAATTAACTTATCATAATTAGGAGAAAACTAATAGAAGTAATGAATAGAGTGAATAATGTGCATAACTTGAGTAGAATAAATTTGTGACACAAGTAATACATGAATTTGATAGCATAATCTGTTAGAACCAAAGAATCGATAAACTTAACGACATTATACTATTGTTGTACTCATCCTGAAAGACCATGATAGTTGTAAAATGAAAACATTAATTTAGAACTAATTCATATATTCAGAGGCTACAAATAGAGAGATGCATAAACAAAAAAATCTCATTCACACATATTAATAGCATAATATTCCACTTTAGAATGTCTCTTGGATTCAAATTAACTTGCTACAAAAATACTGTCTTGCTAGCTTCAAAAACCAAAATCCATTTCAAATGGGCAGTGCTCCCTTTATATAGTGAGGGGTGAATATTTACAATCGTTTTTTGTGGTAATCATATAAATTTGAGCTGTTTCATAAAAAGGACTCTTCATTTTCGAGAAAGGATTACAAAATTAGAAGAAAACAACATCTAGAAAGAAATGAGAAATTTTGTAATCATGACGTGGTTTGCTCATGTCGTTGGTCTTGATATTCCTTCCAAGTAGAGTAGTTGTTTAAAATGATCTCAATCTTGCTCAATTGCAATCTCTCTAAGTGATCCAAAAAGGATCTAAAGAAGGCTACGAACAACTCATAACTCGCAGAGGCAACTCAGGACGCTCAGAATGGCCTCAACAGACAGAGAAAGGGAAAAAAATTAAAGTTCTCAAAACTTAGTGAAAATGATATTATCGTGAAGAGCACGTCACAATATTTCTAATGGTGCAAATGAATCATCAAATGGTGTTAAGGATCAAAATATATTTGCAGTCAAATTTTGGTCAACCTAACCTAGTCAACAGGGGGCTGAGTCGGCATTCGTATTGTTGACATCATCATCTGTAGGGATGACATCAACATCTGTACAACACACGTGGTAGGATAAGGAGGTGACACGTTTAATGTTGGCATCATCATGGTGATGTGGCAGCACCATAGGTTGCCACGTGTCACTAGATTTGGCACTTCTTGACCAATCTATGGACCAATAGGATTTTACCACGTGGCAGTCCGTACGGTCTGTACAGTGACGTGGCATGGTGATTTGGCAATGACATGGTTTCTGTACGATGATGTGGCACTGACATAGCAGTGGATGATGTGGTTGAATGGGAGGCTACCACGTTGAAGTGGGCAAATGTTCAATGACAACCCATATTCGAATTTTGAAAAAAAATATGGTTTGGCAGGTCCGCTAAATATGGCGGACTATGCCAAATTCAGCCACGTATTAATTGTTAGATCCTTGGATAGAGACACCACCAAAGTTGGCAGAAAAAACCTTGGTGTGTGTGTGTAGTTACAATAAACCAATCCAAAAAGGGGAGGCCCGCGGGTTTGACCCCGAGATCTCCTCCCTCCACTACGCCTTAACATTCACACCCAAACCAATAGGCCAACAGCCTGTGTTGTGAATAACGCCTGGGAAAAATGTTTAAAAAGAGCATCCTCCTAGATCTCGAGGAGGAGGTGCACGTGTGGTATGGTCAAGGACATGTCGTTCGAGGCAAGTAGAGGCATTAATTGCAGGTTGCATGGGCACAAAAACTGAGAAAAATTTCTTCTTGGGCCTGGGAATGCTAGAGTCGGATTGAGACATGGAGACAAATTTTTTTGGGTAATTTGACGCCACATTCAGTGGTGCTGTTTGTTTTATGATCTAAGCATTATTTCTACAACTTGATTTCAGAATGAGGTATACTTATGTATTTTGCCAAATTCTTTTGTTGAGTTAATGAAAATGCCTATCCATTTGAGAGCAGGACCTGGAGACATAGTCCACCAAGGATGAACTCCGTTATCAAGTTTTTGTGTTCATATTTGATGCTTATGTCTCTTCATTTTTTATCTTTTCCTTCTTTAATGGTGCACTTAAATTTATGCTCATTTAATGAAATTCTTTATAAGTCACTCGATGAAAAGATCCCAGATCATGCTGGTATCAGAGCAGTCATCTTTGACTTGAATTGTTGAGTGTGAATGCTCACTAGGGCCAAACATAAGAAAGGTGAAGGAACTCTTAATACTTTCAATCCTGAAGTTGGTCGTGCATCCCGAAGGAAGAAATGGAAGAAGAAGACAAGCGTGATGAACAGGGGAAAAAACTTCACATGGTCTTTTATCGCATGTCAGAAATGGTCGAATGAATGTATGGAGATTACGAGAAGAGGATGAAGAAGAAAGGGAAGAAAAAGGAAGAACATGTTGATGATGATGCTTTGGTAAACCAAGGGGCTGGACGAGATCCTCTTAATCCTCCATATTCACCATCAAGTTCTAGTTCTTTTTCCTCTGAGCATTCTCATCATTCTCATCATTCTAGAAATAAAGCCTCTTTTAAGAAACCATTATTAAATATTGATGTAAAATTTGCTTTAACTATGTTTAATGGAGATGTTAATCCTGAAAATCTAGATAATTGGATCCGACAGGTTGAATTATATTTCCATGTTCAACATATTGATGAATAGGAGGTTAAAGTGAAACTGAGTTCTCTTTGGTTGGAAGGCATCGCTCTAGTATGGTGGGAGAGAAAGATTCAAGACAAAAGTAATTGTGGTAATATTCTTTCCTCATGGTCAGAGTTTAAATCAGCGATAAGGAAGCAATTTTATCCTTTGGGTTATTTACATAAAACAATGTTGGAATGGAAAACCTTAAGGAAAAGTAAAGGTCAAACTATACAAATTTTCACAGAAAAACTTAGGAATACATCTCTTGCATTAAACATTCCTTTGGATTCTTATGAAACTTTAATGAAGTATATTGGCGCACTTCACTGTTATATTCATCATACTTTTCTCTTGTTTAACCCCACTAGTCTTGACGAAGTTTGTGTGCAAACCACTCACCTTGAGAACAGGGGAAAGCATGTTCAAGAAGATCCCACAAAGAAACCTTCCAATCTTCCACATAAACCTTTCAAGAAGTTTAAAAGGAAGGACAAGAAGACCACTACAGTGATGAGAGAAGGAGGAAATCCATCTTTCACTCATTGAAAGAAAAGTGGTCACTATGATGAACACTGTTGGAAATTGCATCCAGAGAAGAGGTCGAAACAATTCGGTAGAAAGGGGAAGACAAAAACCGTTGCTACAATGCAACAATATCTTGGTTCCAATTCAGGAGACAAAGGAAATATCACAATTGTTGGAGTACAAGGTAAATATTCCCTTCATGATAGTTCAAGTTCCAATAATGAATATCATGATGATGAACAAAAGAGGAATGAATTATTTCACATAAGAGTTGTATCTAAACACACTAAGATAGATACATTATTTGATCTAGGTTCCCAAGTAAACTTAATATCTGAAGCACTTGTCAAGAAGATGGGTCTTGAAATGAAACCACATCTGAAGCCTTATCCTCTTGGTTGGGTATGTGATAAGGAAAAACTTAATGTCACCAAACAATGTAGGGTCATATTTTCTATTGCTTCAAAGTTGATCGATGGAGTGGATTTGGATGTTGTACCACTTGATATATGTGTCATAGTGTTGGGAAGTCTTTATCTTTATGATAAAAAAGAAATATTCTTTCGTCATGAGAACAAATACCACATTACTAAAGGGGGAGTGGAATATATTGTTAGAGCTCACAGCATGAGGGTAAATACAACACTTGTTAGTGTAGGGAAAATGAAAAGACTCATAAACACTAATAAGATATATGTACTCATGGTCGTAAGAGAGAAAGATGTTGGGACATCCAAAGCTTTCGAAGGATGCGATCCTTCCCATAAAAAATAAATAATTAATATTGTTTCTAAGTATGATGATATTTTTTAGGAACCAGATGGATTACCTCCTAAGAGGGAAATCCAACATGAGATACATCTTCAGCAAGATTCTCCTCTTCCTAATGTGGGCATGTACAGGATGTAAGTTGTGGAG
>ML783934.1:984777-1021310 GCA_009831015.1 Picea engelmannii | reverse complement strand
ATATATATATATATATAAGTTTTTTGGATGACCAAGTGGCATGGAGTTGAAAAATCTAAGAACCCGAATCTTTGCATGAATTATCAAACAAAGGATCTCTATTGTATTTGTTTTTAATCCCAACATTTATTTTATGTAGCATTTTGAGGAGAGGTCACCTCCTTAAACGTTTCTTATAATAATCCATGAAGAGATGAGAATTAGAATGATAGATTGGATTTGCTAGACACAAGACAAACCAATATCAACATGTCGGTAGAGGACATTGATCTCATGACCACCTTTAAGAAAATTGACAATATCAATAACAACGACAATAATTTAGAAGAGATTGATGTTGTGAATGAGCTAGGTTAAAGGTGAGATTAAGCTCAATATGGTTATAAAGTATGGAGAACAATGAATTTTGGCTAAAGGTGTAAACAAATAAGAATATTGATTCCATTGACGAGAATGGCAGTGCTAGTCAAAAGGGTTTAATTAAGCAAACTGAATTAATTGTAAACAATAATTTTGAAGCAATATTGGTGATGTATGATACATGAGACTTGATGTAATATAACGATGTGGGTGAAGATCATGGTTTCTTCCTAGACCATATTACTTCTTACAAGATTAACACTCTATAAGTTTATATGAAAGAAAATTGAAGGGAAGTGAAAAAGTTTGGTTGTTCTAAATTTTGTGTTTGACAACCAAGGGTGAACATTGAATTTTAGCATTGGGTGCATATGCATAATAGGATATTATTAAAATAACTACTAAATGAAGGGACACTAGTGTCCATAGTAGAATATACCCATGGAATCTAAAAAATAGTTAGTATGGAAACTAGTTATTTCTATGAGGACAATATCCAAATAATATTTGACTTTGTTATTCACTACCTAAAGTTAGAGTTGATTTTGTTATCTACTACTACAAGTGATCATTAATGGTATTATCGAACCTTGATATGTGTATTTGACAAGTTAATCAATTCAAGGAAAACAATAATAAATACTTTGTAGTGTTGCATTTAAAAATATATCACAAGATATACATTGTCAAGTGTGGTGGAGCTATATTATTTAAATATGGCATAGCATGGGGATAAGCTTATTTTGTAGCAAAGGGCCCTTCATTCTAGCTACAAGTCTAATAAGAATTTGATATAAATTTCAAGAATGATTATAGTTCCACCATGAAGCAAGTTTCATGCATGGTGGAATGATACCCTAAAAGTTTTTCCCAATTCTAAATCAACCTAGAACATTGAAAAGTCAATCAAAAATTTGTATTGATGGGAACTCTAACTTTTTGTATCATCAAATATTTGATAAGAAAAAAAAAATTGCTACAATAGTAGATGACTCCCATTATAAGGTACATGTTTATTTTAAACTAAATAATAGTCATGTATTCTTATTAAATACAAAATGAGTACAAATATCCCTGGTGAAGGCTTGCCATAGGGGAAACTAGGACATACACCAATTGAAAAAGAGCATAATTGTTCATTACCTTTGGATTTATTAGCCTATTATTCAATATACAAAAAGAGATGATTGTCCTTGCTAACAACCAAATTTTGAAATAAATACTAGATAACATAAAACCATTCCTGGATTAAGTAGTAGGAGGCATAAATCTTTCATCCATTGCCTGGCCCTTTGGTTTCTTAGTTTCCATATTAGGTTCCTATTGATATTGACTAGAAGGCTATGGGTCCTCATCTAGATAGATGGGATTGGATTGTGTGCCACAGAGTTAGGGGAGTCCTCTTTTAGTGCCATGGATTTGTGTTTTCATCTCGAGCTTAAGAAACAACAATTTCAATCATAAACGTTTCTTCAGAGACTGTTGAAAAATTCCCATCTGAAAGATCAATTTTATGGAGGATATCATGTTGTTGCAATCTTTTGTCCTACATAACCTAGGAAATAAGGGCCTTGATTAACTAGTAGTATCAATCATTCTAAAGGACTGTGTATCCCATGTTATAGAAATCAAAGGGTCCTTGACCCATCCTTCAAATTCATCTTGAATCTGTTCATTGGATAATTTTTGTCTTTTCTCTTTGTTAATTCCTTCCATTTCCTTCAATTATTCCTTTAGTGAATCAGGGAACCTAGAAAAATAGAAACAAGTCGCTACCTGAGCTCCTTTTTAAGCTTGGGTGACATACTTGGGCTCATCAAGGATAGGGGCTTTCAGGGTACGAGATTTGGCCTTTCTTTTCCTTCTTTCTCCAACCATAAGATTGTTTCCTTTGGTCATTGTAACTATGCTCAATATGGGAGAAGGATATATAGAATGATAGGCAAATTAAAGAGAATTTCACCAAATCTATCTTCTATCCTCCCAAGGGTAGTGGTGAAACTATTGAGACTCGAATGGCCAACCAAGGCCTCTTCCCACAACCCAAGTTAATGTAGATATATCTCAAACCTTGGCAGGTCAAAATCCTAGTGATCCCACTTGACAATACTCAAAATATGAATGCCCAGATACAATAAAAAAAACATAAAATTACAGAGGAGGGTACCTAGAAAATGGTTTGTGCTCTCCATCGATGCACTAAGGAGGAAAAGACCCCGTGTATTTCCTTCAGCTCCTCCAAGTAGGCTCAAATTTGTTACATCTATAATTGACATCCTTGAAATATTAAACTCTTGCAATGACAGATAACCCATCACCTTGTGAACTTGCATGATGCGAGATGTCATTTCTCAAGATAGTAATCTTAGCATTGTACACCACTAAGACAGAACAATTCGCCCACAATCCAAACATAACCCACCTCACCTTCCCTTTTATTAATCTCCCCTATAATTCTTTGCATGCTAGTGGTCAAACGACACATGGGAGGTGTTGTGGCCCCAACCCTTAACACTTCATTTGACTGAAAAGGTACACATTGTTTCCTTCAAAAACATAATACATAATTTTCAAAAATACTTTCTTAAATCCTAAACATAACTTTTATAAATAATATAAAAACAATGTCGATGCATACATCCATGAAAAAAAAAAACCAGGTTGTCATTAAGTCATCTTGTGTTGAGTTTGCAAGAAACACTAAAAAAGACAATAAGAAAATAGATGTATTCATTTATTTAAAAAAATAAAAAATAGTACATTATCTCCTTCTATCAAAGATGGTTTTAATTATGATGAATGTGAGACACTAAGAAAAACAATAAGAGAATATATGTATTCATTTATTTAAAAAAATAAAAATGGTACATTATCTCCTTCTATTAAAGATGGTTTTAATTATGATGAATGTGGATCTTCTTTCAATAATACTTATTTCTCATGAAAAAAAAATATAATAATTTATTGAAAATAAACCATTTAAAACATTATATTAAAAAAACAAACTTATGATAAATGCAGACCTTCCTTTTTATAACATTTATTTCCCACCATTACCACCCAAATATCAATGTCAAAACAGAATTTTATGATGAATGTGGACCATCCTCCTATATCATTTATTTCCCACCACTACCACTAAAAGATCAATAGAATCTTATGATGAATGTGGACCTTCTTTTATAATATTTATTTCCCACCAATAAATCCCCAAATATCAATAAAACTAATCACTCAACTAAACTGTCCAATCAGAGAAAGAAAAACATGAACGATGAGTTTTCTTCTTTCCACTTTCCCAATCTACTTTGAATAAAGCTTTTCTTCAGCTATCTATGATTCTTAAAGGAATCACCTAACTTGATGATTACAGCTTGGAAAATCAAATCCAAGTTAGGTGTACTTAATGTAAATGAAAACTATTAAAATGCATCAAATTTAGATTACTAATCAGAACTTCACCAAAATACAATATCTTTGTTCTTTTCTCACACTTTAAAAATTTGCATTATTGTAAATGTTTTATCTTTTTGTTGTTTTTTTTGGTAATTTTTTAGTTTGATTTGAATGATTGGATCTGTAGATTTGAATGGCCAAATTTGTACAATCTAAGTGTCTCAAAGATTTTTCAACACTCTGAATCCATTTATATATTCAAAAATACAATTTAAACAACAAAAAATAATGATTTTACCCAAATTTACATCGTCTAATTCTAACTAAAAAAAACTAAAAAATTTCAAAAAAAAAAAACCAAAAAATTTCAAAAAAAAAAACCAAAAAATTGAACTCTTTGCCAACTACATAAAATTCTAACATGATATGAATGTAAAGCAATTCAGCCAACTGTTTTGTCTCGGCGTGGCCTTCGGTACAAATTAGTCCATTGTGGGCCGGCACTAATTTTTTTATGCTTTTCATACTCCATCATCTTGTACAATATCCTTTTTATATTCCATCGTCTTTGTGCTCAAGCTTCAGCAACAAGCCAAGCAACCAACAGGACCCATATGGAGATCTCTCCATAAATATGGGCAGTGGCCCTTCCTTTCACAGAACTCTCTCAGATCCAGATCTCCGATCATCTCCTTCSTTTTCCCGACCTGATCATTTTTTTTTTTGACAAATTTATATTCAAAAGCAGCGGCCGGCCATTGATGGCCATCCATATATTCTTCTGGTTTTAAATCATTTTCTCTGCTCTCTTCAACTGGGTATCTGTTTGCTCCMATTGGGCTCTRGMGTATTGGGACTTTTCAGCATCTGGGCGAGTACCCATCAGCCAACAGTGCGTAKAAGTTGAGATATAYGTAGTGCAATGACGTTTATCTGTGTGTGTATAAGCGGAGGGCTGAAGACGAAGGTGACGAATCTGACAGAGAGACCCATCGATTTACAGGTAAGAGTGGGATCCATTCTGAAGAAGGCGTACACTGTGAAAGCCGGCAGAGGAAAAACTTTGGACTGCAGAAAGATCTACATGTCATATGCTCCTTCAAGAAGCCACAGCGCTGCTGCTTTCTATTACGATGACAATTGCCAGCCATACGTTTGGATCCACAGTCCCACTGAGTTCAACAGGATGGTGAAGCAGCAGTATATTGGTTTGGAGGATTTGAGAGACTATTCTGAAATCAAGATTTGCAGAGAGGCAGGGAGAAGCAGTTTTGTTGTGTACAAGAAGCCCAGGTCAGATATTTGCTGAGGACCCATCCAACCATAAAAGTTTACACCATTTTCTTGTGGCGATATTGATGTATAATACTGTGTTTTTTTTTTGAACTTACATTGGTCGGCTAAGGTGGTAGATTCTCTCTCTATATAGATAGAAATCCATGTGAACTTTCACTTGAGTGACATGTTCTCTGGTTTTTTAAATAAGTGCACATCATTTTATTTTAATAGATTTATATTTATCATGGATATGTATTTCATATTATTTTAATATGAGATATTAGTGCTTTTTTTTATGTCTTGTTTAGTTGTTCTATACATGTTTTTTTAAGTTTGAATTGGGTGATATAAATTTACATAAATCACTATTTTTTGTTGTTCAAAATCCATTTTCGAATGGGTGATATAAATTTACACAAATCACTATTTTTTGTTGTTCAAAATTCATTTCTGAATTCAGAAATAGAATCAGCATACTAAAAAACCCCTGGAGCACTAGGATTATACAAAAATAATCACTCAAATCTACTAATCTAACAATTTCTGGCATATTTTCAAGCAAATTTCTAATCTACTGTTTTTTTTTTTCCTTCTAAGTTCACTAAATTAACACATATTAAGTTGATTACTTTTTAGTTCAATGTGCAATTAGAAGATAATTCTTTTATTAAATTATTTAGAGATGTAGTTTTTTCCCTTACCCATTTTATTAGTTCACCAACTGAACATATATTAAGTTGTTTACTTTTTACTTCAAGTTCATAATATGATAGATGTGCAAGTAAATCTAAAGGTTTCCATGATTTCATGTTTATCACATATTTTTGTGAACTTGAAAAAAGTGTTTTTTCAAAATAATATGTTTTTACAAAAGCATTCCTTTCCACTTATCAGTATTACATATTATATTTTTTACCACTTTATGAATTGATTTTTTTCTTTAATAAACATTGATATTTAAATTGAATTTTAAAATATTATTATCCTAAATCCATCTTAACTCTACATCTATTAAATTATTTGAGGTGTAAATATTTTAATGAACCATTTTTAAGTTTATTATTATTATGGTAAGTCATTTTTTAATATACATACGTCAACTTTTTTTAAGATGAGATATGGTTGTAAATGCACTTAATTATTCTCTAATAATCTTTAAAAAAATGCTAAATACAAAAAATGAAATTTGGAAAAGAATCTTGGTCACTAAATGCTTTTTCTTTTTTGACAAATTTCTTAATAAAAAACACAAAGAATAGGATTTGGAGAAGAATCTTGATCACTAAATGTTTTGCATTTTTTACAAGTTTCTTAATAAAAAACACATTAAGCTATAGTTACTAAACAAAGATTAGAGTAAAAGTGCAGGTTACAAACTCTTTAATACTGAGATGTAAATTTCAATATCTATCTATTTTTTAATTGTATTTATATTTCCCAAAGTTAATATATAATTTTTTTTTCAATTTTAATTATGAATTAATATTATATTATATTTATTAATTAATTTTTTAACTGATATCAACATTATAAACTTGAAACCTTTCACTCAACTAAACTATAAATTATAAAAAATGTCACTTAATACAGAAAAAATTAATTATATCTTTTATGAAAAATAAAAAGGAATATCCAAATTTAAACATTTAAGACAAGAAAAAATAACCTTTTAAATCTTTACTCTTAATCAGTATCCAAAATAAAACTTACAAATCATCACCATATAAATATAATTTTAATTATTTATTTTTTAAATATATTTATTTATTTAATATTTATATATATTTTCAATATTCCTTCTTCTTGGATAAAATTAATATTTAATATACCATGTATGTTTAATGTTTAAGTTATCTGTATTATTATTTTGTAATTTGCAAAAATAAAAATAATATATATATATATATATATATATATATATATATATATATATATATATATATATATATATAATAAAAAATGAGGAATGGGTAACAAAACAAATAATGCAAAGCCTATTATTAATTTTTAAAAAAGGACAAGGGTGGCGGAAAACAAAGTAAAAAGCACATTATAAAACAAAAGGAGAACATGGATGGTGGAAAATAAAGTACAAAGAGAAAAGGTGATGAGGGTCTTATTGCTAAGCTCAAGAAAGAATAAGTTAAGTATTGTTTATTTAATCCTTTTAGAAATGATCTTAATCATGTTACTCGCGTGATCTTAGTTTCATGTTCATCTTATTCCATTCAACTTTTTATTGATTGAATTTTAATTCTTTAATTATCTTATTGTCTCTTTTTAAGAAATAGAATGATTGAGATGTCAACTAGTGGATTTCCATTCATTTTCCTTCAAAACCAAGGATGTCAACTAGTGTATTCCCATTTTCCATGAGAAATGGTGACCACAAAATAAAGTGATTATTGAAAGATTTTTTTTCTAATTTATCACCATGTCATTTTATGAACAACTTGCATATTTCAAAGGCTTTCCAAATTCTATTCATTACTAATAATTGTGCAAGATAACATTACATAGTTTTATGGATTCAATAGCTTGAATAATCCATGTGTTACAAATAGTTTGATATTGAGTGTACACATCTTGATAATTCCCAAGTTGTCATTTTCTGAGATAAATGCTCCTAGCCACTCCATGGAATCTCTTTTTCCCATCCAAATTTACCCATATGTATAGTAGTTTAATACTCTAATAACTTTTCGTTGATAGGACATGACATTATAAAAGGAACCCAAGAATGGGAATAATTAATGTGTGACCACTAGTACTTTGTGCAAATATAAATCGAGCTACGAGAGACTTTGGAGTAATTAATGTGTGACCACTAGTACTTTGTGCAAATATAAATTGAGCTATGGGAGACTTTGGATTGTGTAGCCACTTGGAATGTTTATTTTACTCTTTTCTTAACATGTTGTTGAAGCTCAATATGAGAGTTCAAAAGGATTAGAAGATTCCCAAGGATTTAAAATTGCGTCCTAACTAGGTTGAAGGATAGTTGATATTCTCTAAGGTCGAAATCAATCATCATAAGTATGAAGTTCCTTCGACTCGTGGTGAAGTTAGTGGCTCACATTTATTATAGGATGTCATATTTAGAAAATAAGATGCACATTAAAACTATATTTTATTATGTATAATCACAATATAAATACAATTACAAGTAGTTTAAGATAGATAGCTATTTTAAGGACACAATTTAGATAGTTGAGATAATATCTCAACTCTTCGTAACAAACTCAAATCAAATATTAATCATGGCATTTGGCCATTATTCTCCAACACTCCCCCTTAATGGAGAAATGCCATTTTTTTTTATTTTTACAATATAGAAACTACATACAATTCATATATGTCATGTTTTTCCGATTGGTCTTCATTAGCAACTCTACACACTCTGCAATCTCCGATTTTCGCTCTTTTCTTCTCCACAATTTTGAGCTACCACTTAATCCATTTAAAGTACAACCGCTTCATACCATCATTGATGTATTTGCATGATTGGCAGTTCTTGACTACCCCAAAGTATAGCGTTGACACTAAATTATCCTATGGATACACTACCATCTATGAAATTCCCCCGAAGAACAATTTTTCACAGTTATATAGGGCAATGATCTAATTACTGGATATTTTCAGCGGTCAATCATACAACTGACCTTCTTTAAACAATACACAAAGTACAACCTATAACTGTTGATCTTGAAGCACCGAAGTACAACAAGAATCTCCAGCATCTAACAGAATGTAGACATAATCAAATCTGTGATGTGTTCCCTTGGCACTGAAGAACGTTGAGAACCACTGATTTAAATCATGTTACTTTGTACATTGATTGGTTCTCCTTCATATAAATTTTACAAACCAAAAAATACATTCCCACTAATTAATATAACCAATACAAACTAATTAATATAGAAAGCTTTCATTGCTTTTATGAACTCCGACAAATATTGCTTTTTACGAACTCTGGTAAATAGGAATAGGAAGAAGAGGTCGTAAATTCAAAATGAAAAACACCACTCCATGTGGAATATGAATTTTTCGTGCATCCTTGACTCCTTTGTTCATATTGTTGAAGGACAACATCTGTGGCGGAAGCTGCTTGATCAAGAAGGAAATGGAGAATAACAACTTTCGCCCCTCTTGTTGGCTGCACCTCGTAACCGTAGGTCGCCCAGGATAGCTCCAACTAGTGATTGGCGTCACTTCTAGATATCTTCACGAGTAGTGTCTCATGCTCTTCTCTTTTTGTAGATATGGAGACAACAACCCACTCTTCTTTACGTTCATCTAGCAGTGTTTATCTCACAAAAAACACATACACACTAGAACTCAAACAAGCACATTATTCTCTGCAAAAGTGAGATTAATCCCACAAAACATTCAAATTCAATCCTTCACACAGATCTACGTTGCATGCACAAGTCGTGGTCAGTTGAAGGCATTGGATTATTGATCATCATGCACAAGTCACGGTCAGTTGAAGGAACCGAATTATTGATCAACAAATCCCCACATAGTGACACCAAAAACAAATTTCACACCAACAAAAGAAAAAATAAAACACACACACTCATATATTTACATAGTAACAACCCTCATATCTCTTCAGTCTTTCTGAGCCCTCCCGTGAGGGAGTCAAGTTCAAATGAGCTCTGATACCAAATTGCAAATAATATTCACATCAAAAACTATATTTCATTATGTATAATCACAATATAAATACAACTACAAGTAGCTTAAGATAGATAGCTATTTTAAGGACACAATCTAGATAGTTGAGATAATATCTCAACTCTCTGTAACAAACTCAAACCAAATACTCATCATGGAATTTAGCCATTATTCTCCAACAATCACAACCAAGTTAGCCATATTCCCTTGTCATGATGAGTGGTGTGTTATTATAAATATGTATGGCCAAGCATAAGTGATTTGGGAATTTTTAAGAATTAGGGTTTTTATCCTCTACATTAAATGTTCCTTAGTGTAAGTGTATCACATTAGCATAAGTAGAAATGAAGAGAGAGAATAAATCCAAAAGAAAAAAACAAATCGGCATAAGCTATTGGATCAAACACATATTTGTAACATTTGTTTTTCTTTTTAGGATGGGGTGTCAAGAATGAGAATGGTGATAGAGGCTACATGGTAGACTACAATGGGGAGGTGATGGAATGGAACCTTAGAGTTGTAATGATCTAGCAAGGGTTGTGGTAATTATTCTCTTGAATGAACAAACCACCTGCCAATAGTGGGGCAAGCTCCTTAATCTTTTCTTTTCATGGAGGATGGCTCACCATTATAGATTTTCATGGCTTGGGTTGTTAATATGGAATTATTTAATAATATGGAGAGTCACATTGATACTACATGCATATAGAAGAAGGTAACCATGCTTGAGATTTTTTCTACCAGTAACATCATTGATGTCTCATCCAAGCACTTTTTTCTTTCTTGGATGATTTATCTTGGTAGGAGAATGGATTACAATATGCCAAAGATAGTTTATGATACTCCAAAGATCATTCCACATAGAGAAAGTGCTAGACCTAGGGGCAGACCTCCCAAATCCAACAATAGAAAGAAGAAGATGTTAGCATTGAAATTCACATCATTTGGTAGTTTTGGTTTTGGATTTTTTCAAGATTTCATGATGCAAAATATGACACACTGGGGGACACTTTAATTTTCATTAGTTTAGTGTCACTCCAACTCATTTTTGCATCATTATGATTGAGACAATAGAAAAAAGGTGTCATGTTAGAGTCATATTTGCATAATTTGTATGCTTCTAAGGTCAAGTTAAAGGATTTTTTATCATTGTTTGAGAGTTTTATTTGCGATGTGTATCCACTTATAGTTGTTATTATTTAACTAATATGAATGATTATTAATTAATTAAATATTAATAATTGATCAATTGTGTTGATTAATTACAAATAATGTAAAAGCATAATATAATTAACACGAAGCATAAAATACTTCTTAGCATTGCTTCAAATTCCATTGAAAGTCACTTGAGGCTTAAGAGAGGATGGAATATTGTTGTTGTTTCCTTGCTAAATTATTGATAATATCAAAAGTGTAACATCCCGCTCTTGCACATACTGAGAGAACTTATTCTTTGAGGACACTTGCTTGCAAGTGATCCAGATTATTATACCATTAACCGTTGATTATTATTATGAGGCATTATGGATGTGATTATATGTTATTTTGTTGTATTGAATTAGGCAGGTGCTATTGACTTGTTTCTCCTGAGTGTCCAGGATTTGGACCTCGAGGATGATGAGGCATCGATGAAACCCTTGCACTCTGGATTGAGTCAGGGAGTGGACTATTGGGGTTTGATTGTTGTATATACATGACATATGTGCATCTGATTAGATGTTATGATTATAGATTTTGTTCTTACATGATTCGTTGATGATGCAGGCTGATGATAGCTTGTCGACCAGACTCACATGTGGAGTAGAGGGGTCACGCACAACTACTAGAGACGTTGAGGGAGAGGTGTGGACAGCAACCCTGCCACAGCCTACTAGCACTCCCGTCATGGCCCGAACTGTAGGTTAATGACTACCTAGTTCGAGAAGACTCATGATGTCGTGAGGTCATACTGCAATAGTTTCTCATGATGATTCTAAGGGGTGTGCAATAAGGTAGGGGACTTATTCCTTAGAGGCCCTTAGTCTCCCACAAGATCACCTAGTGGAGTATTGACTCCAGGGGTTTTTTATGTCTACCAAGTTAGTCAAGAGGCGAGTGGCACCCTTGGAGCATGTAGTGCGTCCTGAAGGGCAAGTCGTGCAAAGGAAACATAATGAGGTGAGTGGAACCCTTGGAGCACCTAGTGCGTCCTGAAGGGCACGTCACGTTGTTAACTAATAAGAGAATAAACCTAGATGGTATTAGAACGAATAACGTGATAAGAAATATTTAAAAACATTTTCCCTAATAAAATGTCGTCCAACCTCGAAAATTAAAATCTAGGTCTAAAGTAATACTTGTAGTAAATAATAATAATAATAATAATAATAATAATCATTAAACATGTGATGAAAAGGGGGTAAGAAACTTGATTAAATTATTAAAATCAAATTATTGAGGGATTTAAAATTTTAAAAGGGAAATGATTGTTTTGTACACATGCTAATTAAAATTTATTAATTAAAAAGAAAAAGGGGAAAAAAATAATTTTCTACACTTACTAAATTGAGTTTAGATAAAAAGGGAAAGAGAGAAATTTAAAAGAATTAAGAAACTAAGGGGAAAAGGGGGAAACTAAAGGAAAAGGAAAACATAAGGGAAAAAAAGAATGACCAACTTAGCAAGGAATCTTACCTTTAAGAACTTTCTAAATTGAACTCAACTAGTAAATTAGTAAGGGGGAAAGTCATCAAATTGTGTAAGGGAATATGGGGACACCTAGGAGCGATTCTAGGAATTATTTTAGGTGGGTGAGGGAAATAGGGGTAATTAAATAATTAATGAAATTAATTTCTGGTGCAACAAAGGGGATGGGTGACACATATACGGGGAGGATTTTTCTGAATTAAATTATTGAACAATAAATTAAATGGGAATTTGGGAAAGAAGTGACTTAGAAATTCTATATAAAGGAGGGAGGAGGAGAAGGATGGATCTCCTTTGTTATGCATAACGTTACACTGCAGAATTTTAGACTTGACTAACTCATCTTGTGGGAGTTGGGATACCTAGCTCAATGAAGAGTGGTAGCTCGGCCTTGCGAGGTGAGCTGGGAGCTAGATATTCTCTGGTTCAGTGTGTGTGGCCCCTTTACGGCTCAGGGGGCTAAGGGGAAAGAAGAGTAACCCTAGTGTTGGCTGGGAGGTATCGATGATGTCTCATCGGTCGGTAAGGGGGAGCGGCACAAAGCACGCAAGACAACGACTCAGAGTGGATGATTTGGGCTATGGTACCCATGCTCTTATTCTGCATGGTAGATTATTATTGACTTTACGCCTTCATTTCTGTACTTTTAATTGTGTAAAGAAAATGTTTGACTTAGCATTTTAACTAGGAACTTAAAATCCCCATAGCCTTAAGCTCGTTGCTTGACTTGATTCCCTAGGCATTCGATCCTTGAATGTTGTGATCATCTTGTTGGTTTTAATTTATTTTTATGAAGATTTATGCTTGTTATTCGTCCTAATCCCTAGTTCGTCAGTCCACGCCTGAGCAGTCGGCTAAGAGCTGAATCGACAGTCATCATTTCGGTGCATAGTGACCTATAGATTCTAATGCCCTGCTTTTTTGTGCGTGGATGACAAGCGAAGGATGATTTTTCCCAGCCGTCTACCCATGTTGATGGTTCTTGGTTGAGTGATTGTCTTGTGCCTTGTTGTGATTGATTACCTCCACGATTTTTTATACTTTCCCTCAGCGAACCATTTATGATCCTCTGTGTTGATGCATTTCTTGGCAAAGTAACTCTATGTTTTAATACCTTTCTAGGCAATTTATGTTTGCATTTTTAATATTGGTACGACAATGAATTTATGCTTTTAACGACAACGAAACTATACCTGTTATGTTTTTATTTTGAATATTGTTATGAAAGTATTTTATAGTAATGTCTAATGATAGCGAATTTCATGGTGTACTTGTGTTTTTTTTTTACCCATCTCTTGGCTGCTACTTAAAATTTTAATTACTGCGAATTTACTCTTGTATTGTCTACGATTTCTTATAAAAAACTCAGCGAAATTGTTATATTAAAACGCAACGATTCAATTGGTAAAGCCACACTGCTAATGCAAGGATTCTGGACAACAGATCGTCTGGACAACGATTGTCAATTCGTTTTGCCCATTCCTTTTTACCAACTCGTTCTCTTTTTATTTTTACTCATTGGTGTTTACCAAATCTTTATTTACCAATCCGTTTTCACCCAAGTCATTTTTGTGGACGTTTTATACAGCTTGTTCTTGGCATTTTCACCTAGCCATTCACTCCATTCATGCCTGGTAGTTCACCAACGAACTTAATGATTTTGCACAATGAATTTTTATCATCGCGTGCTTAAGTGTATGGCTGGGTGTTGACAATAGTATTAATTAATTGTTGACTGCGTTATAACAATATATCTTCCCTACGTGAGGGCATTTTTATGATGCATCTGCATTGCTATAGGATTCCCAATGTTTTGAGTTCAATCCATGCATTTTATATTCACACCTTAGATGTGATTGTATATATATCATGTGGAAGATAATTAAATGGATAATGGCAGAGAGTTAATGGTGGAGTTAATTCCATATATAATAGACATCGAATTCATACACATATTTCAGCCAACTTTATCATGTAATTACTCTGCGAGTCACACCTATAATTTATGCATCCCTCGGCCAATTTTACTGTGTTTTTTATTACCTTTGATAGAGATTTAATAGACTGCGTATTCATCGCATTTGGGACTGTGTTTCAACGTATATAAACACAGTGTTTTCAACATTTTTAGACCACTTTTCCAACATGTTTCTAGACAACATTAGCATATCCAATTAATTCAACAAGGACATTTAAAGGACAACAAGTTATACTTAAAAAGGAATGATTCATGTATTGATGGAAATTTAATGATTGCATTACATCCCTTGCTATATTTATAATGATAGTGATTTAATGATTGCAATATATCCAGTATTGATATAATGATAGCGATCATAATAATAGAAATAAAATGAATGCATTATATCCCTGTATATATATCCCTTGTGATATTATCACTGCCATATCCTCGACTGTGATTTATATCCCCATAGTTAACATCCACATATGGTGACATCATTTATAGGTTGTACAACGTTTTGATATTGATATGTTAGACAACCCATCATAAGATGACAACATTGATCTAGTAGACATCAATGTTATTTAATGTTTAAGTTTAAAAGTTAGCATTTTCAGTTTTAAAAAAGAGGGTTTTATCTTGTTTTAAAAGGCACGTTTCCAAATTGTTTCAGTTGGAAGATAACGAATTCCTCCTTAGGAAATTACTCACCTAATTTTGGAGTTGGAAACAGTCACACTAAGCTAATTGTTGGGATAATGATTATTCAAGGTGTACAGAGTGTTGTACGTTTCATTAGAATTTGTTATGCAAGGAATTTAATGTGTTGTGTGAATGCTATATTCCTTAGGTTTCCTCGCGTCTTGTTGACTTGTCGGTTGGGTGCTAGGGATAATCGTCATGTGTTGGGATGGTTAAGTTGATCTCCTAGCACGTTGAATTTTAGTTGGTGTTGAGGGTTTAGTTATGTTGTTGCGCCATGGTTATTGTCATGCCTATCACTTAACGACGGCATGATCCCTGATGAGGGGATCATTGTGCACTCTAATGTATATAGGAGAACGATAAATTTGCTGGAGACTATTCTTCCCGTTGTGGGCGTTTGTTCGTTGTAGTTGTTTTTGGTGTTTTGGGTTGTAACACATTCATGCGTTTGGTTTTGCGCGCCATAGAGGTTCTAGTACTAGTCGTCAAGACCGTTGTGTCGGGATTGTGGATGATTGTCCTTAGCTTGTAGGTGTTGTCATGTTGTGTCGGGTGGGTAGTCATTTCCTTCTTGAGTTACACATGCTTCACCCAGTTTCTTATTGTGATAGTGCATGGATTCGTTGTTATCTGTTTCCTGATCTGCGTGCATGTGTTCGTCGTTAGGTTGTGTGGTTCAACTATTGTTGTCATTTCCTTCCTGCCTAAAACAAAAAAAAAAAATTGCACTTTTCGCTTCGCTTGGATTCATAATGATTGGGGACGTTAAATATGGTATTAGAGCGGGTTCAACCCTATGACTGTGGATCGCCAGGCTTTCCACTACAATAAATCCATGAGTATTATCCCTTGTATTAATTAAAAACCTTAACGTGCCCATGTGGTGATCGAATTTAGAGGACACCTCAGAGGTTCGCAACGTGGTGTCGTGGAAGGAGGTGTGATGCCTCTAGAAGTTCCCACACCCTCAGAGTCAAACCCCTAAGGGGAAGGGAAAGTTCTTGGGCTGGATTCGCTTGTTGTAAGGGATGATGATGGTCTTACAAGGCCCTTCCAGGTAATTTCAAAGGGCCTTGAGTCACCATCGGTACTGAGATGAGGCCAGGGCACCTGTACCCCTGAGGGTCCACAACGCGCGCTAGATATTTCTGTTAGTATCCATTGAGAACTCAGAAGAGTTGAGTCCTCGAGGCCATGAGTGTCACAGATGGATATTTCTTCGAGGCATGGTTGTAGAGAAAGGCGTCATGCTTCACACTTCGTGATTACAACCTCTAGCATGAAGGTCTGCATGGTGGTCTTTCAACTAAAGAGGAGCACTCTTCTATGGCGGAAGACGCTCCTGCCACATTTGAACATGGCCGTCGACAACGTGTCATGGGAATTGTTTGAGGAACGGTTCCAGGAGAGGTATCTTTCATAGGAATTCATTGATCGTCATCTCAACGAGTTTGATGCCTTGCGACAGGGCAACCGCACGGTGCCCGAGTACGAGGCCCATTTTGGAGCTGCTTCGGTATGCTCTGCACCAAATTACCTAGATACTTAAGGTCAAGAAGTTCGAGTTTGTCCTTATTGTTAGAATTCAAATTCTACTATGGGTACCAGGAATACTGGACTAAAGAAAGTGTGTTGGATTGTGGGAAGCCACATTACCAGCATTACTACCCAGAGGAAAGGGCTGGAGCATCTGCATCAGTCGGACCCACTACCATGGGTGTTTTGGGCAAGGCCCATCAAATTCATGCAGTGGTGAATAACTTCCAGGCAGAGTACCAGTCGACTGTGATCGAGATGTCAGGTACCATTGCTGACCAAACCCTTAGTATTTGATAGATCTCGGTGCTATCGAGAGTTTCATTTCTGGTGCAGCGCTAAAAAGGGATTAAGGAAAAGGAAATCGAACAGGATGAGATTAGCTTTGTAGAGATAGATTCGAGAGCCAAACAGAAGGTTGGAGGAAGGGTTATGAGTTGTACCCTTAACCTAGGAGAGTTTTTCACCAGGGCCAACCTGTACGTCACGATATTAGGATCTTATGATGTTGTGATTGGTATGGACTGGTTGGAATCACATGAGGCGATACTCAAGTGTAAGATGAAATGGTTGAGTTGGTCGATGATGAGGGACAGAGATGCGTGATTGTAGGATGGAACCAGGGAGTTTCCCTGAGGTTCATCTCCTCCTAGTAGCTACGAAAGAGCATGTGCAAGGGATGTAAGCATTATGTGGTTCTTGCATTAAACAAAAAGGGAGTAGTGGAAGGTCTAGAACACCTTCCGGTGGTGAGAGAGTTTACGGACATCTTCCCGGAGGAGTTAGTTGGGATGATGCTAGAGAGGGAATTAGAGTTTACCATAGAACTAAAACTAGGGATTGAACCAATAGCGAGAACTCCTTATTGTATGTCAACCCCAAAGTTACAGGAGTTTAGAATGCAACTGAAGGAGTTGTTGGACCTGGGACTTATACATTGAAGTGTGTCACCATGGGGTGTGCCTGTTGTTTTCATACGAAAGAAGGATGGATCATGGAGACTCTGCATTGACTACCATCAATTGAACAAGGAAACAATCAAGAATCAGTATCCATTGTCGAGGATTGATGATCTGTTCGATCAGATGAAGGGTGTGACGGTGTTTTCAAATATCGATTTGTGATCAGGGTATTACTAGTTACGGATCAAGGAGGATGACGTCCCTAATACCATTTTAAGACAAGGTTTGGACATTACGATTTTACTATTTTACCATTGGGATTGACAAACACCTTAGGGGTATTTATGTGTTTGATGAAGGGGGTGTTCTGTGAGTACTTGGACAAGTTTGTCCAAGTATTCATTGACGATATTTTAATTTAATCTTGGATGACGGAGGAGCATGACAAGCACTTTCGCTTGGTACTATAGTGTCTGCGAGAGAAAAAAATTGTATGGGAAGTTGTCCAAATGCTCGTTTTATCAATCGAAGATTCATTACTTAGGGCATGTCATCTCCGACGAAGGTATCATCGTGGTTCTAGCAAAGGTCGAGGCTATTATGAAATTTCCTGCGCTGACGAATGTCCCAAAAGTGCGTAGCTTCATGGGTTTAGCAGGATACTATCAATGGTTCGTCGAGGGATTTTCGAAGATAGCAAATCCAATCATGGATTTGCAGAAGAAGAACAATAAGTTTGTTTGGACCAAGAAATGTGAGGAAGCATTTCGGAGGCTCAAGGAGTTGTTGACAATGACACCAATACTAAAGGTTCCTTACATGGACACCGACTTCTTGGTATGCATTGATGCATCCAAGGAAGGCTTAGGCAGAGTCTTGATGCAAGACGGTTTAGTGATCACTTACATATTGAAGAAACTGATAAGGAATGAGGAGAACTATGTGATGCACGATTGGAGTTGTTAGCCATTGTATATATCTTTAAGGTTTGGAGACACTACCTTGTTGGATGAAAATTCAAACTAAAGACGGACCACTGTGGACTACAAAACATCTTTACGCAAAGTGACCTAAATGCGCGACAATGATTGGTCGAAATTTCTTAGTGAGTACGATTTCGAGATTAATTACATAAAGGGAACAATGAACCGAGTGGTAGATTCATTGAGTTAGAGACCATGAATATTTTCGTTGTTGCTTCTTCGAACGAATCTACGTGAAAATATTCTAGATTTACAGCGCGATGATGATTGGTACAAAGAGGTCGAGGATTTTATCGGAAAAAACACAATGATGGTACCAATATTTGAAGGATTGATGTTTGATGACGATGGATTATTGAGGTTTAAAAATAAGATTTACGTACCATTGAACAACGAGTTGAGGATTTTGATCCTAAACGAGGCTCACAGAGCAATGTACATGGCCCACCTGGGGGTCACAAAGATAAGGGTGGGCCTTAAACCCTTATTCTTCTGGAAATGAATGAAGGAATACATAGTCAACTATGTGGCTAGATCTCTAGAATGTGAGTAGGTAAAGGCTGAACATAGACATCTAGTAGGATTACTACAGCCACACGCTATTCTGGAATCAAAATGGGAGGTTATTTCAATGGATTTCATTTTTGGATTACCACTAACGGCAAGGAGACACGACTCGATTTTTTTTTGGTAGTCGACACTCTGACGAAGAGTGCTCATTTATTCCTGTGCATACGATGTATCAGGCACCTGACATAGCTAGATTTTTCATCAGTGATATTGGGAGGCTGCATGGTGTACTTAAGAGGATTATATCCGATCGAGGATCGGTGTTTACTGGATGATTTTGGACTAGTTTCCAAGAGGCATTGGGAACCCAACTTAACTTTAGTACTGTGTATCACCCGGAGACTGATGAGTAGACTAAACGAATGAACCAGATCTTGGAAGACATGTTGCACATGTATGTGATGGACCAATAGAAGCATTGGGAAGAATTCTTGTCACCAGTATAATTTTCTTATAACAACAGTTACCAAAGCACCATTAAGATGGCGCCCTTCGAGTTTCTTTTTGGGTGACTGTGTCAGAATCCTTTGAGTTGGGATCGACTTGAGGATAGGTTTTTAGTGGGACCAGAAGCGATCCAAGAAATGGAAGATTAAATGAAAACTATAAGACAAAGGATCAAGGAAGCATAGGATCAGAAGAAGAGCTATGTCGATGCATGTCGTGTCAACCATAGTTATGATGTGGTGATCAAGTATTTTTGTGGCTAAAACCGCATAAGAGTTTGATCAAGTTTGGAAAAAGGGGATAAACTATCTCCTAGGTTCGTGGGATCCTACGAGATTGTGGAAAGGAGAGGATCATGGCCTAATGACTAGCCTTGCCTGATTCTTGAGGTGTATGCATGATGTCTTTCACGTCTCTGTTTGAGACATTATGATTAGTGATCCTACACATGTTTTGACTTGAGCACCTTACAGGTGACGGATGAGGGTGTTCTCACAGTTGAGCCGATCCACATCCTGAATCATCACATTCGACAACTACGACGTCAAACAGTAGATGAGGTCAAGGTCCAGTGGGACAAATATAGTCTGCACCCGACGACCTCGGAGGACGCATATGATATGCACCGACAGATTCCATTTTTGTTGGATAGATATACTTATGATACTATGATACACATTAATTTGACACTTATATACTGTGAAACTTCGGGACGAAGTTTAGACCAAGAGGGGGTATATGTAGCATCGCGCTCTTACGCGCACTGAGAGAACTTATTCTTTGAGGACACTTGCTTGCAAGTGATCTAGATTGTTATACCATTGACCGTTGATTATTATTATGAGGCATTATGGATGTGATTATATGTTATTTTGTTGTATTGACTTAGATAGATGCTATTGACTCGGTTCTCCTGAGTGTGCAAGATTTGGACCTCGAGGATGTTGACGCATCGATGAAACCCTTGGACTCCGGATCGAATCAGGGAGTGGACTATTTGGGTTTGATTGTTGTATATATATGACATATGTGCATCTGATTAGATATTATGATTATGGATTTTTTTCTTACATGATTCATTGATAATGCAGGCTGACGATAGCTTGTCGACCTGACTCACATGTGGAGTAGAGGGGTCACGCACAACTACTAGAGACGTTGAGGGAGAGGTGTGGAAAACAACCCTACCACAACCTACTAGCACTCACGTCATGTCTCGAATTGTAGGTTAACGACTACCTAGTTCGAGAAGACCCACGATGTCATGAGGGAAGACTGCGACAGTCGCTCACGATGATTCTAAGGGGCGCGCAATAAGGCAGTGGCCTTATTCCTTAGAGGCCATTAGTCTCCCACAAGATCACATGGTTGAGTATTGACTCCAGGGGTTTTTTATGTCTACCACGTCAGTCAAGAGGCGAGTGGCACCCTTGGAGCACGTTGCACAAGAAAAACGGAAACAAGTGAGTGGCACCCTTGGAGCATGTAGCGCATCCTGAAGGGCACGTCGTGCAAGGGAAACAGAATGAGGTGAGTGGCACCCTTGGAGCACCTAGTGCGTCCTGAAGGGTGCACCGCATTTTTAACTAATAAGAGAATAAACCTAGATGGCCTTAGAATGAATAACGTGATAAGAAATATTTAAAAACATTTTCCCTAATAAAATGTCGCCAAGCCTCAAAAATCAAAATCTAGGCCTAAAGTAATACTTGTGGTAAAAACAGATAATAATAATAATAATAATAATCATTAAACATGTGACGAAAAGGGGGTAAGAAACTTGATTAAATTATTAAAATCAAATTATTGAGGGATTTAAAATTTTAAAAGGGAAATGTCTGTTTTATACACATGCTAATTAAAATTTATTAATTAAAAAGAAAAAGGGGAAAAAGATAATTTTCTACACTTACTAAATTGAGTTTAGATCAAAAGGGAAAGAGGGAAATTTAAAAGAATTAGGAAACTAAGGGAAAAAGGGGTAAACTAAAGAAAAAGGGAAACATAAGGAAAAAGCAGAATGACCAACTTAGCAAGGAATCTTGTCTTTAAGAACTTTCTAAATTTAACTCAACTAGTAAATTAGTAAGGGGGAAAGTCATTAAATTGTGTAAGGGAATATGGGGACACCTAAGAGCGATTATAGGAATAATTTTAGGTGGGTGAGGGAAATAGGAGTAATTAAATAATTAATGAAATTAATTTCTGGTGCAACGAAGGGGATGGGTGACACATGTACGGGGAGGATTTTTCTAAATTAAATTATTGAACAATAAATTAAATGGGAATTTGGGAAAGAAGTGACTTAGAAATTCTATATTAATGAGGGAGGAGGAGAAGGATGGATCTCCTCTGTTATGCATAATGTTACACTGCATAATTTTAGACTTGAATGACTCATATTGTGGGAGTTGTGATACCTAGCTCGATGAGGAGTGGTAGCTCGGCCTTGCGAGGCGAGATGGGAACTAGTTGTTCTCTGGTTTAGTGTGCGTGGCCCCTTTGCGGCTCGGGGGGCTAAGGGGGAAGAAGAGTACCCCTAGTGTTGGCTAGGAGGTACTGATGAAGTCTCACCAGTCGGCAAGCGAGAGTGACACAGAGGGCATGGGACAACGACTCAGAGCGGACGACTTGGGCTATGGTACGCATGATCTTATTCTACATGGTAGATTATTATTGACTTTATGTGTTCATTTCTGTACTTTTAATTGTGTAAATAAAATGTTTGGATTAGCATTTTAACCGAGAACTTAAACTCCCCATAGCCTTAAGCTCGCTTCTTGACTTGATTCCCTAGGCATTCGATCCTTGAATGTTGCGAATGTCATGTTGGTTTCAATTGATTTTTATGAAGAGTTATTCCTGGTCTTCATCCTCATCCCTAGTTCATCATTCCACACCTGAGCAGTTGTCCAGGACCTGAATCGACGGTCGTCACTTCAGTGCATAGCGACCTATAGATTCTAATGCCCTGCTTTTTTGTGCGTGGATGACGAGCGAAGGATGATTTTTCCCAGCCGTCTACCCCTTTTGATGGTTCTTGGTTGAGTGATTGTCTTGCACCTTTTTGCGATTGATTACCTCCGTGATCTTTTATCCCTTCCCTCAGTGAACCGTTTATGATCCTCTGCGTTGATGCATTTCTCGGTGAAGTAACTCTGTGTTTTAATGCCTTTCTTGGAAATTTATGTTTGCATTTTTAATATTGGTATGACATTGAATTTATGATTTAAATGGCAGCGAAACTATACCTGGTATGCTTGTGTTTTTAATATTGACATTATTTTACAGCAACATCTAATGATAGTGAATTTCATGGTGTACCTGAGGTTTTTTTTTTTACCCATATCTTGGCTGCTATTTAAACTTTTAATTACTGTGAATTTACTCTTGTATTGTCTGCGATTTGTTATATTAAAACACAATGATTCGATTGATAAAGCCATAGTGATAATGCAAGGATTCTAGACAGTGGATCCTTTGGACAACGATTGTCAATTCGATTTTTGCCAATTCGTTTTACCCATTCCTTTTTACCAACTCGTTCTCTTTTTCTTTTTACCCATTGGTGTTTACCAAATATTTATTTACCAATTATCTTTACCAATCTGTTTTCACCCAAATCATTTTTGTGGGCATTTTATACAGCTTGTTCTTGGTATTTTCACCCAGCAATTCACTCCATTCATGCCCGATAGTTCACCGGGGAACTTAATGATTTTGAACAACGAATTTTTATCATCGTGTGCTTAAGTGTATGGTTGTGTGTTGACAGTAATATTAATTAATTGTTGGTTGCGTTATGACAGTATATCTTCCATGCGTGAGGGCGTTTTTATGATGCTTCTGCATTGCTACAGGGTTCCCAGTGTTTTGAGTTCAATCCATGCATTTTATATTCACACCTTAGATTCGATTGTATATATATCTTGTGGAAGATAATTAAATGGATATTGGTAGAGAGTTAATGGTGGAGTTAAGTCCATATATAATAGACATCAAATTCATACACATATTTCAGCCAACTTTATCATGTAATTACTTTGCGAGTCACACCTATAATGTCTATGTCCCTTGGTAAATTTTACTGCGCTTTTTTATTACCTTTGATAGAAATTTAATAGACTGCGTATTCAATGCATTTGGGACTACATTTCGGCATATATAAAGACTGTGTTTTCAACATTTTTAGACCGTGTTTCCAACATGTTTCTAGACAACATGAGCGTATCCAATTAATTCAGCAATGACATTTAATGGAAAACAAGTTATACTTAAAAAGGAATGATTTATGTATTGATGGAAATTTAATGATTTCATTACATCCCTTGCTATATTTATAATGATAGTGATTTAATGATTGCAATATATCCAGTATTGATATAATGATAGCGATCATAATAATAGCAATAAAATGAATGCATTATGTCCCTGTATATATATCCCTTGCAATATTATTACTGCCATATCCTCGACTGCGATTTATATCCCCATAGTTAGTGTTCATATATGGTGACATCGTTTATAGGTTGTACAACGTTTTGATATTGATACGTTAGACAACCCATCATAAGATGACAACATTGATCTAGTAGACAACAATCTTATTTAATGTTTCAATTTAAAAGTTAGCATTTTAAGTTTGAAAAAAAAGGGGTTTTTTCTTGTTTTAAAAGGTAGATTTCCTATTTGTTTTAGTTGGAAGATAACAAATTCCTCCTTAGGAAATTACTCACCTGATTTTGGAGTTGGAAAGAGTCACACTCAGCTAATTGTTGGGATAATGATTATTCAAGGTGTACAGAGTGATGTACGTTGCATTAGAATTCGTTACGCAAGGAATTTAATGTGTTGTGTGAATGTTATGGTGGTTTCCTCGCGTCTTGTTGACTTGTCGGTTGGGTGCTAGGGATAATTGTCATGTGTTGGGAAGGTTAAGTTGATTTCCTAGCATGCTGAATTTTAGCTGTTGTTGAGGGTTTAGTTATGTTGTTGCACCATGTTTGTTGTCACGCCTATCACCTGGTGACAGAATGATCCCTGATGAGGGGATCATTGCATGCTTTAATATATAGAGGAGAACAATAACTTTGCTAGAGTCTGTGCTTCCCTTTGTGGGCGTTTGTTTGTTGTAGTTGTTGGTGGTGTTTTGGGTTGTAACGCCTTCATGTGTTTGGTTTTGCGTTCCATATAGGTTCTAGTACTGGTTTCCAAGGTCGTTGTGTCGGTATTGTGGATGGTTGTCCTTAGCTTGTAAGCTTTGTCGTGTTGTGTTGGGCAGGTAGTTGTTTCCTTCTTGAGTTACGCATGCTTCGTCCACTTGCTTGTTGTTCTAGTGCGTGGAGTCGTTGTTATATGTTTCTTGATATCTCTGTGTGTGTTCATCGTCAGGTTGTGTGGTTCAACTATTGTTGTCGTTACCTTCCTGCCTAAAACAAAAAAAAAAAAAAACACTTTTCGCTTCTCTTGGAGTTGTAACGATTGGGGACGTTACAAAAAGAACAATTACGACTAGATTTAAAGAAAAGATGTAGTGCTATGAAGAAATAGAGAATAAGAGAAAGTTAATTTACTATCAAGAGAACATTAACCCCATGTTAGAACATCCAAATTATGTTTCTTTCATTGTTATCTTAAATAAGAAAATTTATATTATTAAAATAAAATAAGAACTCTCTTGATCTTCATAGTGAAAGTGAGAAATATCTAAAATGTCATGGGAAGAAAGAATTTGTAATCTTTGTGATACTAAGAATGTAGAGGATGAAAAACACTTTCACTTAGAATGTCCTTTATATGTTCACATTAGAACCCAATTATACAATATTTCTAATGCTAATGATCTTGATAACTTGTTAATCCATGAAAACCAAAGAGAGCTAGGAAATTTGTTTTGCAATATTTTCAATCGTAAAAAAAAATGTCAAGTCTATTGGATGTAGATTGGGTGGTTGGGAGGAATGATTATTACCCTCCCCACTCAAGTTCAAATCCTCAGAAGTGACATGTTGTGCCCTTAAATGGGTCTATATGTTTCTCTTGTTGTTGAGCCCCAAATATTAAATTCCATTGGATGTAGCTTGGGTGGTTGGGAGGAATGATTGTCACCCTCACCAACCACGTTCAATTCCTTGTGAGTGACATGGTGTGCCCTTAAATGGGTCTAAAAGATGTTATTTTTGTTGAGCCCCCAATATTCTGAAAATACTAGGCCTCCCTATGTTCTCAAAGATTTCAGGGGTTTTTTTCGTGGACGTAGAGAGCACCGATACAAATTTAATTAATTAAAAAAATTCTCCACATCAGATACACCAAAGTTAGTATCAATGGAAAATAATAATCATGATCACCATTAATTAATATAAGAATTAGTAATTATTATTATGTATTGATCATCATTCAAAATAATCTAGATCTATTTTTAACCATTATATGCCTAATTTGCACACTAGCATTCAATAAATTTCATGATATGATTACAACAAATCATGTATACATAGACACAAATTTGAAATTTTAATTCAAATAAAAAGATAACCGTGTAGTTTTGTTTTCATCTTGTAATAAGTGTTTCACTACCACCCTAGGGAAATGTCTACCTTTTATATAACCGTGTGTAAATAAATATCTACAAATATAAAAAAAATGAATATGATCAATAAGAGTTGGATTTGAGTAAATAATCTCAATTCTCTCCTCGTCCTTTGAACTTTCCTCATCCTCACTCTATAAGAACACAATAAACAACATATGTTCAATTAATGAAACATTTATAATGTATATAGATGTAACCTAGTGTATAGAAGTTTGAAAAATGTCAATACTATTCCTATGAACTAACCTTATCATCATAAGTTTGGAAGAAAATAATAATAATTCAATTAATTAATATACCACCATTGTGTCAAAACCTTTCTTTAGGCCATAATTCAGTTCTTCATCAGTTGGCTCGTGAATAAAGTCATTTAACGGTATGCGACAATACAAAACCATAACTAATAATGACATTTATTAAGTCAATATAAAATCACCTAATTTTTTGAGGATACTAATAATAAATGATATCATACTAACAACCTTATGATGCAACCTCTAATTCTGGACCTCCTTGATTGACCAATACACCATGTATAATTGTTTCTTTTAGTTCGAATTCATGCATGTATATAAGATAAGACAAGTTTATTAAAGTTTAACAAATGACCACAAGAGTAGGCAATGGGATTAAAAGAACACATCAAATAAATAGTACAATGTGGGATTGCAAGGGTGGCTCCTAGATCAATGCCAAAACCATAGCAATGAAAATAACTAAAAGCTAAAATTTAAGCAACTAGTTGACTAAGAAAGTATAATATTACTTTATATAGGTTATGTAGAAGTAAAAATATTACTGGTGAGTAACTAATTATATGTTATTTAATATTTTTTTAGCATTTTTTATGGTCTCTTAGGGTTCACTCCTTTTGCTAGCTTCTCATTGTAGATCTTTTCCTCCTCTTCATTTTCTTTGATTATGCTTTGGTAGACCTCCTTATCAAACTCTATTTATCAAGCAGTCTTTAGTCTTTCTAGTTTATGGATTTCTTTTATTATCTCTCTAAATTTGTTGATAACCATAGGAAATGAAGCTAACTATAAAAGCCAATGAAAAGACAAATGAAATAAAGAAAGGTAAAGGACAAAAAACACGAGTGAAGAAAAAGAAGAGTAATTTGAATATATTTAGCTTGATGTGTTATCTTATCATCTTCATGGTCTCAACCATTCTCTTCAATGCCCATTTGTCACTAAATAGTGTGCCTAGAAACATTTCATTAAGATGTCACCGTTTTTTTTACTTGATTTTATTACTAATCTCACTCCAATATTTCAATATCAGTTTGATCACTCCCTACTAACAACATAAAATATTTCCTCATGGAAAAAATTTCCATTTCCATACTTTAGAACCTCTCATTTTCCAATCAACTTGTATATCTTTAGTATTTTGTTCATGACATGTATCCTTCCTAAGACAAATATTTTCTTAGTTCACTGTCATCTCTATGCATGTGCTCATACATTAATATGTGCCTCATAGAATGAACAATGATTGTGAAAAATATAGTAATGTTAAATTGCATTAATACTATAATGTCTTATTTAAAATTCATTGAAAATGCGAGAAAAATCATCCTCTAATATGCATAGAGAAACTTCAAATGATATTCATCGAACCCAATCCCATCTCAAAATTGTGATCCTACTTTACAAAGACTTCCCCTTCTTTAATTAAGCCTTTAAACATTGTCCAAATTTTTTCATTGAATTTTTTTGCTGAAAAAAAAAAAATACAAACTCTGTAACATAAATCCATATATTTCAATATTATAACATTTATAAAATATGTAACTACAACTCACCAAAAAGCCATCCTCGTATTCTTTCATTTTTGGTCCCCTTTCTCGGTGACTCATCCTCTATTCTCCTATGCTCAACATCATCTTCTAGTCGCTCTCTATTGGAATCCATATGATATGTATATGCACTACAATGATACAATAATGAGGTTAAGTGTACAAAATTCATGGAGTAAAAAAATGCATAATATAGCATAAGCATTGAAACTATAGAAGTGTAACATCAACATCGGAAAATCCACTTTGGTTATAGATTATAATAAGAGGGGAAATTATATGCAACTAACATGATATTTATGAAACGAATGATTGTAATTATTATAATTAACAGAAATGGGATAGGGTAGAAACTTCAACACCAACATCTAAAGGAGTATGGGAGGATTAAGAGGGACTCGGAGGGAGGGGAAGTCATGGGAGAGAATGTAGTGGAGGAGATTCAAATTAGTGAGAGAACTAGTATAGGAGAAAAAGGATAGAAGGTAGAATGACACTTCTCCAATAAATGTAAATCCTTGAGATGGGGTGAACTAAAGAGGATAATTCTTTATTTTTTAGAGAAGATGTTATATTTGAAGAAAAAATCAAATATATGTGAGGATGTGTAATGAAAATGTGGATATTTTTGAAAAATATTGGTATTATATTCATCATTAAGATAATAAAAATTGAGATTCCTATTCATGAAAAAAAATGTCCTATATGATATATGGACCCAAATTTACAATTCATCATATTTGATATTTTTTCAAGTGTGGGACTCCAAGAGGATTTCACTCCTTATAATTTATAACACATGACCTATCCCATGGACCCAATGATGATTTAATTGATTTTTAGATTACTTAAATAGGTTTGAAACAAAAACAAGAAAGGTACTTTTTGTTCCTTACTTGCATAAGTCTTGTGACTTCAACGCTTGTCCATTTTGGAAGTAGAAGTCCCCTTTTACCTCTTCAAGGATCTAGAACCAAACATGTCAATGTGTATTTATTTGGATCCAACATGTCCTTTCAGTCCTCGTATTCTTAAATCATAGTGACACATGGTAAAATTTGAATAGCAGAGGTTTAATCGACTTGTCATTTATGATGTTATTATTGATGAAACATCTATGGATATGCTACAACATGTATGATTATGAACAGTTTAACATGTTACAATTTTTGTATCCATGTCTTTATAATCCTTTATATGTTAGTCTCAATGGGCTCCATCTGGTGCAATCTTGTTCCTTGGCAAATCTTAAAATTTGTGTCTTTCTTAGATTATCTTCTCAAATCTACACAAAATGGATGTTCCACCAAAAAATATGACTTCCCACTTAAGATATCATTAGATTTACAAGGAATGTTTTCAAACTTAAGGGTGTAAGGCAGAGAAAGTTTTAAGGATCCATACTTATCTTAAAGTGTAGAAACCTTCCCTCGAATGGGGTGACATGGGAGAGAGAATCATCGAAGGATGTGAGCATAAGCCATGCATATGAGTAGGTGGCTAATCTAACAACCCGATCTAGGCAATATGGCACCAACAACATGGGAGAGGATTCAAATAAACCATGTAAGCTATCCTCCACATCGACCCAGACTAACATTGATAATGAGCCTGACGTCACTCCATTTGGGACCGACACTCACCTATTCCAATGATCATTAATCACTCAACCACCACCTCAGGCTCCAATCCTTTGGAAGCTAGTTGGAAAGGAAAGAGGATGAAGCAAGGTATGTGTGACATATGCCAAGAACGCAACCTACAATACACATGGTACCATTTCATTTTAATATAGAAGTTAAGGGGACATGGCGATAGTACAAAATAGTTAAGGGATGAATCCAATGAGATTTTCGAAATCACTAGAATGATTAAAGAGGGACACAAAAAGATTAATCCATTAGACAAGATCAAGCCTTCGAACATTCGGTTTGGAACTAACAAAGAAGCTCTAGCTCGATCTGCTATGGCTAAGCAATGTTGCATTTTTTCCACCAACTTGTGGAGAATAGTATTGCACCTCAGGTTCATTTATCCTACGACAAGTGAAATGGATCCACGTAGAGGATATATAAGGGGATATCATTGAGGTGGAGGCTCACCTTTAGAAACATCCTCTAGTCACAGATAAGAAATGACTCCCACCAACATATTCCAACAAGAAGCACAGGCAACAACATTAACTTTCCAAGACACCATCCCTTAGCATATCCGGGTGAAAATCACAGACCTTGAAGAAGATGTTCAGACATAACACACTCTTACTCCAATGGAGGAGGTGGTCGAGGGAATTATCAATTGGGTGCCTAACATTGGAAGATCTCATGGGCATAATTCAAAATACTAGTTCACAGTAGAACTTTATTGACACATGAAGATTTTTTTGGAGAAAATGTTGCAAAGTAGGGAAGAAGCATAGAGTACTATCTAAATCCAACTCGATTGAATTCCACCTCCTCCTTCATGAATTCATATCGCTTATTTCACCCTCCAATTCATCAACAACAATGAAAATCAATAGGAAGGCAGTTGCCTCTCCTCCACAGGATCCATAGGCCCCTCCTCCGTTGGAATAGCTAGTATGATTTTTCTTTAAATTTTTTTAACATGAAGAGAAGGAATTTATTAGTGGTAGATTCTATCCACTCTCAACACAATATATATTTTTATTATTTAGTAAGTTTGACTCTGTTTAAAAACATTGTTCAAATTGTCTAGACTGATAAGATTTTCCTCTACTACTGGTCTAGTTCCCCAAGTGGAAGACTAGTAGTTGAGAATTTTGTATGGATCCTTTGATGATAGAATAAAAAAAAATTCACGTGTGTGTGTGTGTGTGTGTATATATATATATATATATATATATATATATATATATATATATATATATATAGAAACCTTGACAAATCTAACTAATTCTTAAAATGACATTAAAATGTTTGGAGATTTTTTGTAAAAATATTAAAATTTACAAATACTTTATATGTTTTTAGAAAATTTTGGCAATTTTTAGAGTAAAATACTTTTATGTTATAAATTTTGGGCGAATAAAATGGAAATTGGTGAATCATTTTTTGGAAGAAAAAAACATCAAAAATTATCCCATAGGTAAAATTTATCCCCTAAAATGTTATGTGGTGTAAAGAATCCTATTCATGCAATCGTCCATACTTAAAATAATAATAAAATCTACTTTCATTAAGCATCAAATTTGTGTAAGGGTTTGTCTTAAAAAAAAAGGAGCAAATAACATGGATTACACATGTGGTTGGACCATGTGTTAGAACCTAGAGTAGGCATTTATCCTTCAAGTCCATTCTTGGAGATGTAATACTTCCATGTGGAAAGTATGGTTGGTCCATGCACATGCCACACTAGTAATGATGATGTCATCAATTTGATATGGGGGTGTGCAAACTCATAATGCATCCCTTTATGAATTATCCTTGTTACTCTTTCCCCATAGGCCCTTTCCCTTCTTCACAGACATAAATTGATATAAAATTTGTTTTATTTATGGTTGAGTCCATGGGGATTTATTTGCATTGTATAAAACATAAACATTTCAATCCACCCATTCAAGCTCTAGAACCAAAATATTGATGAATTTTACTTTAGTGCCTCATCATGGCAGGATGCTACTATTCCATGTGTCCTACCACCTTGTACTCATGACATAATTAAATAAATCCATTATTTCTACAATCTTTGACTTACTTCCCCAAATCCACCAACATTGTTCTCTAGACCCTAAACATTAATGAAGTCTTCCTTAGTGGCCCACTAGGTGAAAACCTTATCGATGCCATTTTAATGATGTGGCCTTTCCGACTCTTGGAACATGTACTCATAATCCCCCCTAGTCCATATCAACACCCTTCTCATCCCTCGCTCAAATGGGATATAAACTTTGTAGAATTTATCTCTTTGTAGGTGTCAAGTCCAATGCAAAAATTCTAAAGTTATAAAAAAATGAAGTGTGAAATCCTTCCAACCCTTCCAGACCTCATGTTAGCGCTCAACATGTTATAATAATGCATTATAAATATGTCAATAACATCTTGAAATTAATTATAGAGTTGGGAATGGTTGGTTCGAGGTTGAAGAAAAGAGAAAAGCATAAAACTAGATTTAAACAATTGTATATCAGTGATCAAGGCTATTTGGCATGGAGTGATATGTTTACATTTCATGAATCGGATGCAATTAAATGAGTTACTAGACAAGCTTGATTTTCATTATGAAGGTAGAAGAATATAAGAAGACAAATTATGAATTACAAGACCACCTATGTTGGATCAACATTGCATATCCATAAAACCAAACATCCAGTTAACGAAAATGTTTTCTAGAAATACATATAAAAATTTAAATAAACTCATGAATCATGGGAAAATACAACGAATATTTGTTACACAAGAATCCATAAACCATGAACAACTATGATGCTCAAAACTGCACTTTCATTCAAATTAGAAGACAATTATAGATGGAAAAATGCACTTTTTTTCTTTCTTGGATGATTTATATTGGTAGGAGAATGGATTATAATATGAAAAAGATAGTTTGTAAGAATCCAAAGATCATTCCAGGTAGCGAAAGTGCTATACCTAGGGGCACACCTTCCAAAGCCAACAATAGAAAGAAGAAGACGTTAGCATTGAAATTCACATCATTTGTAGTTTTGGTTTTGGATTTTTTCAAGATTTCATGATGCAAAATATCGAGAGACACTTTAATTTTCATTAGTTTAGTGTCACTCCACCTCATTTTTGCATCATTATGATTGAGACAATAGAAACAAGGTGTCATGTTAGAGTCATATTTGCATAATATGTATGCTTCTCAGGTCAAGTTAAAGGATTTTTTAACATTGTTTTAGAGTTGTATTTGTGATGTGTATCCACTTATAGTTGTTATTATTTAACTAATATGAATTATTATTAATTAATTAAATATTAATAATATATCAATTGTGTTGATTAATTACAAATAATGTACAAGCATAATATAATTAACATGAAGCATAAAAGACTTCTCAGCATTGTTTCAAATTCCATTCAAATTCACTTGAAGCTTAAGAGAGGATGGCATATTGTTGTTGTTTCCTTACTAAATTATTGATAATATCAAAAGAACAATAAGAAAAATTGTAGTGCTATGAATAAATAGAGAATAAGAGAAAGCTAATTTACAATCAAGAGAACATTAACCCCATGCTAGAACATCCAAATTATGTTTCTTTCATTGTTATCTTAAATAAGAAAATTAACATTATTAAAATAAAATAAGAACTCTCTTGATCTTCATAGTGAAAGTCAGAATATCTAAAATGTCATGGGAAGAAATGATTTGTAATCTTTGTGATACTAAGAATGTAGAGGATGAAAAACACTTTCTCTTAGAATGTCCTGTATATGTGCACATTAGGACCCAATAATACAATATTTCTAACACCAATGATCTTGATAACTTGTTAACGCATGAAAACCAAAGAGAGCTAGGAAATTTGTTTTGCAATATTTTCAATCGTAAAAACAAAATGTTAAGTCTATTGGATGTAGATTGGGTGGTTGGGAGGAATGATTGTTACCCTGCCCACTCAGGTTCAAATCCTCGGAAGTGACATGATGTGTCCTTAAATGGGTCTGTTATCACTCCAGGAAACTCTCTTAGGCTGTAAGTCATAGATGCCTTGTAACTCAATCTTTTTGGAAACTATTTTCTCAATAATAGGTATGGGTTTTGGATCAAGATGAATATCTTAACCTCTGGATTGTATTCTCAAGAAAATCTTAACTATAAGCATGCAACACAAGGCCTTCAAGAGATATTGTCAGATAGGTTTATATAACAAAGGGATAAGAAAACTAATCAGTTAACCATAACATATGTAAAACAATATATATGATGGGTCAACAAACTAGCCAAAGATGCTTGTGATTCTTGCTTAATAATCAAAAGTAAGATGACAGTTACCATAGGATCATTAAACAGAGACAAAAGAACTAATTCCACTCATAAGCATAGACAAAGATGAAAGAAGGTCTGACAGTAACAAATGAAAGAAACTTGCAGGTTGATATATTAAAGAAAGTGTCTTTCATACAAAACAGTAGCATATAGAACTCAAAATCGAACCTTTAGTTCATCTTCTATATTTAGCTTTATAGCTTTACAATGTAGTTTTGAGATCCTAAAAGCATGGATCAAATATGCTAAAGATAGAAAGTCAAAATTCAGTTTGCAAAAGATAAGGAGTGATCCTCAAAATGAGGTCAATCCCACACTTCATGGTCTTCATATCTTGTAGAGTCCTTGTGTAGTGCAAAATAGCCTTCCAAGGCTGAGTGTTGACTCTCCCAAGAGATACAATTTGAATTTGTTGAGGTGTGTAAAAACTTGATTTTCTGCCTTTGAAAAAGGTACCAAAAATGATTGAAACACCTCTTCTTTCTCTTAACCATCAAAAATAGCTATTGGATCTGACTTGATAATTCAACAAATGTCCATTTGAAGAGGTTTCAAATCATTCCAACTCAAAAAATCCTGATCTGGGCAAAAATTCGATCATTCTGGTAGTGACAGGCTTCCAATGGTTAACGTAGAAGACTCCTGAGTGGATTAACTATTGAAAGCCATGCTTTCAGTGGTTAATGAACAATCATCCTGTTTGCCTAAACCACTGAAAACGTTTGCTTTGTCAAAACTTCAAAATTTGCAAAAATGATTACCTTGATGTTTTGTTGAGTGTTCAAGTTTTTTTGGACGATGCAACTCCTCTTCGTGAAAATCTTTGAACTTCAACTTGCTGTGTGGAAGACTGTGATAAATCTACCATGGTTGTAGCTAAGTTGGCTAGAGTTTCCAAACCTGTTTTCTCCTGTGTTGGTGATTGAGAATCTTTTAATTTCAGTCTCAGAATTTTGAGCTGCCTGTACAGCTTCATGTTCTTCCTTATCAACACCCTGTTCCTGTCTTTGATCTTATCATGCTTTTCTTTGAGGCTTTGGTTTATGTTGAAAATATCTGCATTTCTTTCAGTCAAGTCTGTATTTTCCTTTTTAATAACTCTTTCTAGGACTTCCATTTCATAGACTTGTTGCAAGAGTTTATTGATTTTTCGTGCCTTAGATGCTTTAGGCTTGCTTGTAGAAGCTTTTTCCAATGGTGGACTATGTGCCTTTGGGGAAGTTGGTGAGGGAAAGTTGGTACAATATTTTGCAACTTGTGCATCTTGTTCATCATCTTGTGTCTCTGCTAACTTCTGTTCTGGCTCCGAGTCACTATATGGTAAGTTTAAAGGGTTACTTCCTTCAGTAAGGACCTTGGTCTGTTCACCCTCAAACTGTAACTTTCTTTTGGTTCTTTTTATTTTAACTGAGGATGATTCTATCAGATCTCTTGGTTGTGAGATACCCTTCTGTTTTCTATGACAACTTTTAGGAGTAATGGTCTTCTTAGTGGCAACTTTTTTACCCTTCTCCTCCTGTTGCCAATCAGTCTGGAATTCATTCCAGAAGAGGAAGTAGTTCCAATCTACCTGCCTTTTCTTCAATGACTCTTTGACAATGAGAGTAATGAGTCCTTGATGAGACAATTTACTTGCCACCTTAGTGGGCTTGGCCTTGACCTGCCTAGCCATTTTCGTGAGGGATTTGTGCAAGTAAAACGATAAATTGATGGGAGATCTCCCTGTGAAGTGATTTAAAAGTTTGAAGTGGTAGAACATGACTCTGTTGTATCTACCTTCATAGGTGATATAAACAAAGATTTCCTTTAGGAGAGATTTCCACTTAGGTTCCAGATAAGACATTGGTATGTCTTTTTTCCATGTAAGATCTTTGTGCAGAGGTTGTAGGTAGGATCTAAATTCAATGTTTGAAGGTACAGTTGATTTGAAACAACAATCTCCTGTTCTTCTTCTTCTTCTCCATGCAAGGGCTCGTCATAACTTTGTCCTACCTCTGCCATCCCAGCAACCATCTGATGGGCTCTTCAGCCCCATGGAGGTCCGTGCTAATCATCTCCCCATGTGCACCGATCCTCTGGTACCTGTCCGCCGAGCATGGTCCTGCACATCAAAGACTACGCCCTCCATGGGCTCATTAGTCCTACACATCATAGCAATGTAAATCATATCTCATCATTAAAGTTATCAAACATATGCATGAAATCCCTAACAAATCATCTAAGAGCTCAAAGACATTACACAGATCTACTATACAAAGCTAAGGAAACCAACAAGACAACCTATTGGGCTAATACCCACAGGAGATGGAAATTTTCCTCAAAGGATCATTCAAGCCATGTGTAATGAGATGATATGTTTTTAGGGATGTCCAGTCATAGTCAGACCAAGGGCTGGTGTTGTCTGTGGGTTCCTTTGCAGGAGGCGAGCTGTACCCATCATGGATGCATTTTTTCCAAGCCCTTTTATTGCCTCAAATTTCTTTTATTGATTTTTTACTACAAGATCTGACGAAGAGGACACTGCCTTGGCTTGGTGTCCAGAGCTTACAGCGTTACCCACTAGTATCTTCGCAGAAATGAGAAGGTTGGCTCGTGATGAGACCCCCTTTCCTTTGGCCATGCAACCAAAGGTCACTACCCTGGTTTGGTGACCAGG
>ML783934.1:887696-952435 GCA_009831015.1 Picea engelmannii | reverse complement strand
GAAGAGGACACTGCCTTGGCTTGGTGGCCAGAGCTGACAGCGTTACCCACTAGTATCTTCGCAGAAATGAGAAGGTTGGCTCGTGATGAGACCCCCTTTCCTTTGGCCATGCAACAAAAGGTCACTGCCCTGGTTTGGTGACCTAATATTGGCAATGTCATACTGCTAAATACCTATGAACATAATGGGCCAGCTCGTGATGAGACCTCCCATCCTCTTGGTTAGGTCTTGCATTTATTTATTTAATTATTTTCTTAGGGTCCCTTAGTTTCTTATCGAGAGGCTTTTTATTGCCTTCTTGGGGATCCCCTGGGCGAAGCATCTCGAGGTTTTCATTTCCTATGGCTTTTATCTTTTACCAGCTGCTTTTACCCCCTGGGCCTTTAGCCCCTTCTTCCCACAAGACAAATTGTACCCTGAAGGTCATCCTAATGGCCAGACTAGGGGAATGGGATGGATGAGCGGGGTATAAGATGAAAAAGTGATAATATGGTGGGAGCGGATGATGGCTCTGTAAACCCCCCTTGGTGGCTAACCAAAACCCATGAATACCAGCTTGCTAAGTTGCCCCATCAATCACCCCAACAATGGTCAAGTGGATTTGTGTAAGATCCAAGCAGTCATCTGAAATGAAAGGAATCTAATGCATATATAAGAAGGTTATAACGATCAAATATGACACATACCATGACACCTCGGACCAATTACCTCATGGAGCAAGAGCCCTCTCCGATGCAAGCCCAGGCCGGTAGTGATGGAGGCTGCTACTGTTGACAGGACAAAGATGGCTGAGAAGAAGAAAGATGGGCCCTCCAGGGCCATGATCAAGTCACTCCTGCTCTCGGTACTCCATGTCTAGGACCATGTGGGCCCCAAGACATGATCTCCTAGTTATCCGTAGATATCGGGGATAACACATCCAATTCATCCCTTAGAGATGGCCCTACTTTTGGAATTTAGTAAATGTTGACTGTACCTTCCATTTAAGAAAAACTTCGTGCCAGGGAGACAAAGACTCTATGATTTAGGGTGACAGGGAGTATGAATCAGAGAGAAATAAATGAGACAGAGCGACTCAGAGTTATGATCGCAAAGATCAATCACTAACCGAATTTAGGCAACGGACTGAATGAAAACATGCCGAAAATTTTGAGTTTCGGTGAGATGTACATTTAAATTGAAACAATATGGGCTTTGAACTACCTGATGACTCGACCTGGCTTGATTGGTATGACCATTGACTTGATAACGATCTGCTGAACTCGAACTGTACTCGACAATCACCACAAAAAATGGGATTATGGTCTCTGGATATGTGTTTTCTTGATGAAATCACGGGCTCACAGATTCGAATTAATAATAAATGGAGATCAAATCAGAGATTAATTGGGGTCATAATAGATCTATGTCCTCGTGACTGGAAATAGTGAGGGGCTACGTGACTAATCATTTATGTTAGTCGGGAAACACGCATGAGTTTCTGTGTCTTTGCCGAGTCTTAATTTTGAAATGACGAATGCAGTTAAAAGGACAACAGGGTATCAATCTTCGGATAGATACAAAAAGAACATGCATACCTTACCACCTCCATGGACTTTCGACTTTTGGCAGTTATGTTTTCATCATTGCACCAATTGACAACTGGCTCGTGTGAAAGCACGGGATTTTCATTTTTCCTGTTGAAATATTTTCGGTAGTTAAATGAGCTTTTGCTTTTCCCTCTTAACTACCGAGAATGAAGGCTTTCAATGGTTAATGAGCACGTTTCAGGCTCGCCTAAACCATCGAAACCTGAGATTCTGTCTTTTGCTTGACCAAACCAAATCAAAAGTTCTTTCTGAGTTTATTTACAGAAAATAGACTTTCTAACCTTCCTACAAAAATTTAGAAATAAATTTTAGACCACAATCTATCACCTAAAAAGAAAAATATCCACCAATTTATTTGAGGAGATAACAGGCTCCTATTGGGGATGAACGCCTCCCAGTGAGGTTTCAAGAACCACAGAACCAATGCCTTTCCTGAAAAGAAAACTAAAATCTATCTGCTAGTGTTTCCATTGGGCATGGTGTTATTCTGTAAAAATAAAGACTAAAACTAAGATTACAATGTCTAGGCTTCATAGCCTTAGACAAAATAGAGTTTCAAAAATCACCCATTGACCGGGCCACCGAACATTTCTTCACCTCCCAGATTCTGCAAAATGAATGTGTTGTTGTGTTGTACTTGAGTTATCATGAAAGGGTTGGTCCACAAAGAATCGAACTTGTTATGTTTGCCTTTATCCTATCTGAGAGCGTCCCATTTCAGAACCCAATCACCAACTTGAAAATTATCCACCTTTTCCTTTCTGTCAAAAGTATCTTTGATCTTCTTTTGATGAGCCTCTGATCTGTCCACTAGCTGTTCGCGGTTCTGCTGCAGTTCCACCAAGTCAAGCATCCTTCTTACCATATCATTTGACTTAGTTTGCTCTTCCTGAAAGAATCTAGCCACTGGTAAAATTAACTGAACAGGAAAAATGGCATCAGTCTAATAGACCAATTTGAATGGAGAGGTTCCTATGGACTTTTTGATAGTTACTCTGTTTTCCCACAGAGAAAATTTTAGTTTAGAATCCCAATTCTTTTTGTTCTCCTCTAACAGTTTTCTGATGATTTTGATTAAGTTCTTATTGGATGATTCGGTCAGGCCATTACCTTGAGGGTAGTAGGGGATCGAATGTACCAACTGGATGCTCATTGATTCACACATGTCTACCAATGCCTCTGATTTGAGCGTTGTTGCATTATCTGTTACCATCCTTTTGGGACAGCCGAATCTGCTCAAGATATTTTCATAAAGAAACTTCATGAAAACCTGGTGAGTGGCATTCCTGGTGGGAACTGCCTCAATCCATTTTGTAAAATAATCTGTGGCTACTAAGATCCACTTATGTTGAACACTAGATGAAGGATTTATCTCACCTATAAAATCTAAACCCCACTGCTGAAAAGGGCCATTCACTACTATAGGTCTCAGGGGCAAGGATTTTAGCTGTTGTTTTCCTGTGAATCTTTGACATTTGTCACAAGCTTTGACGAAGGCACACACATCTGAGAAAAGAAAAGGCCAATAGTATCCAACCCTTAGAATTTTATGAACTGTGGTCTTCCAGTAATGATGACCTCCACAAACACTTGAATGAAACTGATGTATAACTTCAACTGACTCTTCTTTGTCTAAACATCTGAGTAGTAAACCAGCAGGGTCTTTCCAATATAATAGATTATTGTAAATGCAAAATTTGATGGCTCTGAGCTTAAGGGCTCGGGCTTGAGTCATGCTGAGTTCAGGAGGAACCTCTAGATTTTGTAAAAAATGTATAGTACATGAGTACCATTCACAAGAATACAAATTCTCTGTCACTTGTTGATTGTTATGTTGTCCTTCTACTGCCAGCCCCGTCTGCAAATTTGCTGAATTTTCCGCTATGAAATTTATGTCTAGCAACTCATGGTTTTCCTCCGTTAAAAGCTTAGCAAGGCCTTGGAATTTTACCAATTTGGTGGGCTTCACTTCAATGTTGAACTCGATCAACTTTTCAATCCATTTAGCTCTCTTTCCATCAATATCAGGCTGAGTCAAAACATCTTTCACGGAGGGTGAAGGAACATATGCAATGACTTTTGAGTGGAGGATATAAATTATGAAAGCTTTTAAAGATTTTATGAGAGCATAGGCCTGTTTTTCGATAGGATCATACCTTATTTCAACATCTTTGAGTGTTTTGCTAAAGAATGCAACTGGGTGATCCATATTGTCATCATATTTCTATAGCAGGACTGCTGCCACTGTGTCATAAGAAGCAAAGGAGAAAATGTAGAAAATCTTGCTGTAATCCAGACTGATGAGAGTCAGGGATTCCTTGATAGCTTGTTTGATATCCTGAATTGAATTCCTTGCGTTATTTGTCCATTTTATCTCAGACCCCTTTTTCAGCATACATGTTATGTGTTTTACTAGCTCGACGAAATTTGGAACAAATCTTCTAACAAAATTAATTTTACCGAGCAGCGATTGAATATCCTTTTTCGACCTTGGCAAGGACAGCCTCTGAATTGCTTCCACCCGAGCTGGATCAATTTTCACGCCTTCTGCTGAGACACTGTGGCCTAAGAGCTTGCCTTTCCTGAGAGAAAAATGGGACTTTTTGGGATTCAATGAAATTTTGAAGTGCCTGCACTTCAGAAACACTCTTTTTAAATGCTTTAGATGCTCCTCATGACTGCTGGAATGAATTGTGATGTCATCAAGACAGATGAGGAAAAACTTGTCCTTCTCACCCACAAAAGTTATGTCCATGGCCCTTTGAAACATGGCCCCAATATTCATTAATTCGAATGGAATTTTGGCATACATAAAGGTACCCCAAGGAGGAGTAAACACAGTCTTCTCTTGGTCATCAGGATGGACAGAAATCTGGTTATAGCCGGAAAAACCATCTAGGAAAGACATAACAGTAGCCCATGAAATTCTTTGCAGCAAATGTTCCATTTTAGGTAGGGGATAGTTGTCTTTCTTAGAGCATCTGTTTAGGTTTCTAAAGTCCACACATAACCTGACCTCACCATTTTTCTTTCTCACTATTACTAGATTTTCAATCCATTTAGAGTATCTCAAAGGGATTATGATCCTAGCATCAAGAAGCTTTTTGATTTCTCTTTCAATCACAGGCAAAAGAAGAGGACTAATAGGTCTGAGATTTTGTTTGAAAGGGATGGTGTCATTTTCAAGAGGGATCTTATGTTGAATGATATCAAGGTCATAAGTCTTCAGATCACTATATTTCCAAGCAAAAACATCAGAAAATTCTTTCAAAATGCTGCAATATTCGGACTTCTGATCAGCAGTCAATTCAGAGGACAGATTTATGAATTTATGTTGGCTTTCACTCCCTATGTTGTGCTCATGATCAACAGGCTCTTTCTCCTTTTTAGTTGGTTTGTAGGGGACATTGTTGTGATCAAATAGCTTTTCAAGAGGTACCAAACCCCGAGGTATGTAATTGTTAGGTAGTTGAACAATATCATGCTGACCCAATTTTTGTTTTAGCTTAGGCTTTTGTGATTCCTCTACATTTAGATTCTATTGGTCGACATGCATATCAGAAAACTTATCTACCATCTGAATAAATCTATTAAGTTCATCATCATCTTCAAAAACTTTCCAATATTTAATATTGTCGGGCAAAGATGGCCTATATTTGACTTGGATTTCACAATTGAGCCTGGGGGGCATGGGATGGATAAACATGTTGGCTGAAACAACAAGGGAATCAGCAAGATGATTCATATCTCTAGGTATATAAGAAATCTCAAAACTGGAAAAAGAATCTCTAACTTTCCATACCTTATCCCTATAGCCTTTCAATCTGACATGCTTTGCTTGGAAAGTACTGTTAACTTGTTGTATGATGAGATACGCATCTCCGAACACCTTTAATCCTCTTATCCCCATCTCCTTAGCTGAATTTAATCCCAACGGCAAGGCCTCATACTCTGCTATGTTGTTAGTAGTTTTGAAATCGACCTTAAAAGACAAATGTATAGTCTCCTTCGAAGGAGAAATCAAAACTACCCCTGCACCTGTTGAATCTTTGGTACTATCCCCATCAAAATACATGGTTCAAACTGGAACACCCTTATCATCAGTTTGTTGTTTAGTAGGCTTCACAAGATGCATAGGAGTTGATTAAGAATCATCTATTTGAAGAATGCACGAGCCAAAGTCTGTATCCACAACATAAATAGGATGATTTACAAAAAAATTTGCATCACTGATGATGTAGGCAAGTTGATTCTCTTTGTAAAGTCTTTTTAGCTCTCCTCCAAACACCGGGATTGTAGCATACAAAAGATTCATCTGCAAGGTACCTCCTAACCTTTTGCTCCATGGATGAGACAAGAGGAGTCCAAACTTGGGTGGGATATAAGCAACCACCACATCCATCACCATGCTTCTCATTGGCAATTGGGCGAAGTTTATAACAAGGTCTTTTATAAGGCCAAGGCATCTGACTTTCCTAGAGTCAAAAGAGAAGAGATCATGATATGGTTTGGTGATCACAAGACCAAGCTCATCCATCACTGCTTTGGGCATAAGATTATGTGATGCTCCTGAATCAAGAAAGCAGTTATGAAGGATCTTATCATGAATATTTAGAGATATATAGAATGGTGGACAAGAATCATCTCGGTCTTCTATCATAGGCCCTATAGTTACTATTGGCTTGTCATCTTGTAAGTTTACAAAATCAGCAGATGAAGAGGTCTTTGGTTCAAGGGACTTCAGGATGGCAGACTTGAAAATATCATTCTTCATGAGTTCGGTCAATGGCATAGGTATCGAAATTAAAAGAATATGCTGACTTGTCAGAAGTTTTTACCTCATTGGAAGAAGCTTTGAGAGTGACTTGCTCCTTATCTAGGGGTTGTGATTGCTTCTGTTGTTGTTTTGTAGGAGTGGAGGTATGTTTTACATGAGCAGTAGGCTACTTGGCAGCAACTTCTTTTTTCTTCACCGGAGCAGCGAGCAATGGTTTAGGGGCAACATTTTTGGATCTAAAATTATAACCTTGTTGATCATCTGTCTGATAGACAGATTCTTCAATGCTTGCCTCATGAATTTCCTGATCCATCAGGGCTTCTTCATAATCTACTTGTGTCAAAAAGGAGGAATCATTTTCGTCACCAAAACAATTTGTCATCTGCTTCTTCAACTTCATCATGAGGCATCTGTTGTTCTTCTTCAAGCATTGCATTTTGGAAAGGGGGTCTGATTCTCTGATCATCAGCTGCATTCTTGTCTCTCTGAAGGATCTGGACTTGTTTATTGTTCCTTCTGTAAGGGAAAGCATTCGGATTTCTAGGGACAAAATCATTTGGCTCTTTTGTCCTTGTTGGTTGTTGATTCTAGATCTTCAATTTTGACATTTCAGAAGTCAAGTTGTCCAACATCTTGGCCATTTTTTCCATTTTACTATTAGAAGAAGAATAGGGCTCAACAAAAGACTTCTTTCTCTCAACCTTTCCTTTGAGCTTCTTAGATGCCATAATATTTGATTCGACTTCGAGGGAAACATCTTGCATTAAAGCAAGTGTGGCTGATCTTCTTTCTCTGAGGATTAGACAAAAATTTGGATCAAAAGCAACAGAGAATGTGATCTTTGCCGATGCATCAATTGGTTTGATCTCTGCAGGGATCTTGCCAAACATTCTATTAAATATTTTGATGAAGTCTGAGACCGACTCCCCATCTTCTCTTCTTAAGTTTTCGAACTCAGAAATGTAATATAGTAGATCTCTTCTTTCTCCCCAATGTTTTAAGAATACCTCATCTAGTTGTTCAATACCTATGACTGAATTTTCCGGTAGCTCTTTGAACCACTTCCGGGCTTGGCCATCCAAACTCTGCACAAAAACTTTGGTCCACACATCTTCTTCTGAAATGTTAATATTTTCAGCATAAGCATAAAAAGCTTCTATATGTTCTTCAGCAGTATAATCCCCAACTCCGGTAAACTTTGGCATATATTTTTGATAATCTCCGGTTGGCATGGAAGATAAGGGATTGGGAAAGACAAGTGGAGCATACCTATTTGCTAAAATATGTTCCATCTTGGTTAAAGGGACAACCATGGCAGTTTTGGGGGTTGATACAGAAGAAGAATTTTCAGGAGATGAAGGTTGAGATGGGATGACTGCGTTTAAATAAAATGGTTGTCTCACTTCACTTTGAGCAAAACTTTCAGAGATGGGTGAAAAATAAGAGGCCTTGTAAAACTGACTGAGCAACAAGACTAAGCTTTCTTCTCCCTTAGAGGATAGATCATGTAAAATATCTTCAAGAACAGGCAAATTAATATGAGTGTATAACACACCCTCTGTAGGCTTGGTGGGTGAGGAATTCAAAGAAGAAGAAGAAGAGGTTTCTTTTTGCTGAGGGGATCCTGTAATTACTTCTTTAAGATTGGATGAAATATCATGCTCAAAAACATAGTCTGTAACATTAGAGGAAAGTGAAGGTTCCTCTACCTTCAATATTTCAGATAAAATTTCAATTTCCTAAGAACTATGAGTTTCAGCAGCAGAGGATTCAACTAGAGGCCCTTTAGATATGAAAGAAGAAGTGTCGGTTTGAATACCTGGATTTGATGTCTTTGTAGATCTGGAAGCCTGTCTTTGTAAAGCTTTTCCCTTACTGATGATCTTCTCAGGGTCAGGAACTGGTGCTGCTAGTGGGCCTTCTTGGTTCGCCCTGGTGTGAGCTCTTTTCGGAGCCACTTCGTTTCAATGGAGTTGACAAATAGATGGTTACAACCCAAATTATGTCCAGGATTTGTCTATCATCAAAGCTGGATCTATGTCGTCTCCCAAGGAAGTTGAGCTTCGATCTCCTCTCCCCGGCAATGACGCCAATTTGTTATCACTCCAGGAAACTCTCCTAGGCTATAAGTCAGAGATGCCTGGTAAATCAATCTTTTTGGAAACTATTTTCTCAATAATAGGTGTGGGTTTTGGATCAATATGAATATATTAACCTCTGGATTGTATTCTCAAGACAGTCTTAACTATAATCATGCAACACAAGGCCTTCAAGAGCTATTGTCAGATAGGTTTGTATAACAAAGGGATAAGAAAACTAATCAGTTAACCAGAACATACGTAAAACAATATATATGATGGGTCAACAAACTAGCCAAAGATGCTTATGATTCTTGCTTAACAATCAAAATTAAGATGACAGTTACCATAGGATCATTAAATAGAGACAAAAGAACTAATTCCACTTATAAGCATAGACAAAGACGAAAGAATGTCTGACAGTAACAAATGAAAGAAACTTGCAGGCTGATATATTAAAGAAAGTGTCTTTCATACAAAACAGTAGCATATAGAACTCAAAATCGAACCTTTAGTTCATCTTCTATCTTTAGCTTTATAGATTTACAATGTAGTTTTGAGATCCTAAAAGCATGGATCAAATATGCTAAAGATAGAAAGTCAAAATTCAGTTTGAAAAAGATAAGGAGTGATCCTCAAAATGAGGTCAATCCCACACTTCACGGTCTTCATATATTGTAAAGTCCTTGTGCAGTGAAGAATAGCCTTCCAAGGCTGAGTGTTGAATCTCCCAAGAGATACAATTCGAATTTGTTGAGGTGAGTAAAACCCTAATTTTCTGCCTTTGAAAAAGGTACCAAAAATGATTGAAACACCTCTTCTTTCTCTTAACCATCAAAAATATCTATTGGATCTGACTTGATAATTTAACAAATGTCCATTTGAAGAGGTTTCAAATCATTCCAACTCAAAAAATCTCGATCTGGGCAAAAATTCGGTCATTCTGGTAGTGAGAGGCTTTCGGTGGTTAACGTAGAAGACTACTGGGTGGATTAAGTACCAAAATATCTTCTTTCGGTGGTTAATGAACAGTCGTCCTGTTCACCTAAACCACCAAAAAAAAATTCTTTGTCAAAACTTCAAAATTTGCAAAAATGATTACCTTGATGTTCTGTTGAGTGTTCAAGGTTTTTTGGACGATGCAGCTCCTCTTCATGCAAATCTTCGAACTTCAACTTGCTATGTGGAAGACTGTGGTAAATCTACCATGGTTGTAGCTAAGTTGGCTAGAGTTTCCAAACCTGTTTGCTCCTGTGTTGGCAATTGAGAATCTTTTAATTTCAGTCTCAGAATTCTGAGCTGCCTGTATAGCTTCATGTTCTCCCTTATCAACACCCTGTTCTTGTCTTTGATCTTATCATGCTTTTCTTTGAGGCTTTGGTTTATTTTGAAAAGATCTGGATTTCTTTCAGTCAAGTCTGTATTTTCCTTTTTAATAACTCTTTCTAGGACTTCCATTTCATATACTTGTTGCAGGAGTTTATTGATTTTCCGTGCCTTAGATGCTTTAGGCTTGCTTGTAGAAGCTTTTGCCAATGGTGGACTATGTGCCTCTGGGGAACTTGGTGAGGGAAATTGGTACAATATTTTGCAACTTGTCCAGCTTGTTCATCATCTTGTGTCTCTGCTAAATCATGTTCTAGCTCCGAGTCACTATATGGTAAGTTTAAAGGGTTACTTCCTTCAGCAAGGACCTTGGTCTATTCACCCTCAAACTGTAACTTTCTTTTGGTTATTTTTCTTTTAACTGAGGATGATTCTATCGGATCTCTTGGTGGTGAGATACCCTTCCATTTTCTATGACTGCTTTTAGGAGTAATGGTCTTCTTAGTGGCAACTTTTTTACCCTTCTCCTCCTGTTGCCAATTAGTCTGGAATTCATTCCAGAAGAGGAAGTAGTTCCAATATACCTGCCTTTTCTTCAATGACTCTTTGACAATGAGAGTAATGAGTCCTTGATGAGACAATCTACTTGCCACCTTAGTGGGTTTGGCCTTGACCTGCCTAGCCATTTTCGTGAGGGCTTTGTGCAAGTAAAATGGTAAATTGATGGGAGATCTCCCTGTGAAGTGATTTAAAAGTTTGAAGTGGTAGAACATGACTCTGTTGTATCTACCTTCAAAGGTGATATAGACAAAGATTGCCTTTAGGAGAGATTGCCACTTAGGTTCCAGATAAGACATTGGTATGTCTTTTTTCCATGTAAGATCTTTGTGAAGAGGCTGTAGATAGGATCTAAATTCAATGTTTGAAGGTACAGTTGATTTGAACCAACAATCGCCTATTCTGGGAAGACCAGTGAACTCATCTATGGCTGCCTCATCAACCACAAACTGCTCCTTTCCCACTATTGTTGTTCTTCCATCATACGAGCTAGCAAAGGTCTCGAACACCTGTTGGTGAAAATCTGCCAGTTTTTCACAATATGAATATACTCCAGTTTGTTTGAAAAACTGGGCCACCTCAGAGCGAGCCTGAAGGTACCAAACTCCATCCAATTCAACCCTTAGAACTGGCCCTGCTTTCGACATTTAGTAAATGTTGACTGTACCTGTGATTTAAGAAGAACTTCATGCCAGGGAGACAAAGACTATGATTTAGGGTGACAGGGAGTATGAATTAGAGAGAAATAAACGAGACAGAGCAACTCAAAGCTATGATTGCAAAGCTCAATCACTAACCGAATTTAGGCAACAAACTGACTAAAAACATGCCGAAAATTTCGAGTTTCGGTGAGATGTACATTTAAATTGAAACAGTATGGGCTTTGAACTACCTGATGACTCGACCTGGCTTGATTGGTATGACCATTGGCTTGATAACGATCTGTTGAACTCAAACTGTACTCGACAATCACCACAAAAAACAAGATTACGGTCTCTGGATATGTGTTTGCTTGATGAAATCACAGGCTCAAGACTGTCACAATGACTCCCAGATTCGAATTGATAATAAATGGAGATCAAATCAGAGATTAATCGGGGTCATAATAGATCTGTGTCCTCGTGACTGGAGATAGTGAGGGGCTATGTGACTAATCATTTATGTTAGTTGGGAAACACACATGAGTTTTTGTGTCTTTGCCGAGTCTTAATTTTGAAATGACAAATGTAGTTAAAAGGACAACAGGGTATCAATCTTCGGATAGATACAACAAGAACATGCATACCTTACCACCTCCATGGACTTTCAGCGGTTATGTTTTCATCATTGCGCCAATTGACAACTGGCTCGTGTGAAAGCATAGCTTTTCATTTTTCCTGTTGAAATCGTTTTGGTAGTTAAATGAGCTTTTGTTTTTCCTTCTTAACTACTGAGAACGAAGGCTTTCGGTGGTTAATGAGCACGTTTCAGGCTCACCTAAACCACCGAAACCTGAGATTCTGTCTTTTGCTTGACCAAACCAAATCAAAAGTTCTTTCTGAGTTTATTTACAGAAAATAGACTTTCTAACCTTCCTACAAAAATTTAGAAATAAATTTTGGACCACAATCTATCACCTAAAAAGCAAAATCTCCACCAATTTATTTGAGGAGATAACAGGGTCTATATGTTGCTCTTGTTGTTGAGCCCCAAATATTAAATTCCATTGGATGTATCTTGGGTGATTGGGAGGAATGATTGTTACCCTCACCACCCAGGTTCAATTCCTTGTGAGTGACATGTTGTGCCCTTAAATGGGTCTATAAGATGTTATTTTTGTTGAGCCCCCAATATTCTGAAAATACTAGGCCTCCCTATATTCTCTCACTGTTTTCAAGATTTTTTTTCGTGGATGTAGAAAGGACCGATACAAATTTAATTAATTAACAAATTTCTCCACGTAAAATACACCAAAGTCGGTATCAGTGCACAATCATTATCATAATCATCATTAATTAATATAATAATTAGTAATTATTATTATGTATTAATCATCATTCAAAATAATCTAGATCTATTTTTAACCATTATATGCTTAATTTGCACACTAGCATTCAATCAATTTCATGATATGATTATAAAAATTTACATATACATAGACACAAATTTGAAATTTTAATTCAAATAAAAAGATAACTGTGTAGGTTTTTTTTTTTTTTTAATAATTGTTTCACTACCACCCTAGGGAAATGTCAACCTTTTATATGACAGTGTATGAATAAATATCTACGAATATAAAAAAATGAATATGATCAATAGGAATTAGAAGTTGGAGTTGAGTAAATAATCTCAATTCTCTCTTCGTCCTTTGAACTTTCCTCATCCTCACTCTATAAGAACATAATAAAAAACATATATTCAATTAATGAAACATTTATAAAGTATATAAATGTAACCTAGTGTATAGAAGTTTGAAAAATGTCAATACTATTCCTATGAACTAACCTTACCATCATAAGTTTGAAAGAAAATAATAATAATTCAATTAATTAATATACCACCACTGTGTCAAAACCTTTCTTTAGGCCATAATTTAGTTCTTCATGAGTTGGCTCGTGAATAAAGTCATTTAATGGCATGTGACAATAGAAAACCATAACGACATTTATTAAGTCAATATAAAATCACCTAATTATTCGAGGATACTAAATGATATTATACTAACAAACTTATGATAGCAACCTCTAATTTTGGACCTCCTTGATTGACCAATACACCACAATAGTTCATTCTTTTAGTTCAAATCCATGCATGTATATAAGATAAGACAAGTTTATTAAAGTCTCACAAATGACCACAATAGTAGGTAATGGGATTAAAAGAGCACATCAAATAAATAGTACAATGTGGGATTGCAAGGATGGCGTCTAGATCAATGCCAAAACCATAGAAATGAAAATAACTAAAAGCTAAAATTTAAGCAACTAGTTGACCAAAAAAAAATAATATTATTTACATAGGTTATGTACAAGTAAAAAATATTACTTGTGAGTAACTAATTATATGTTATTTAATAACTTTTTAGCATTTTGTTATGGTCTTTTAGGGTTCACTCCTTCTGCTAGCTTCTCATTATAGATTTCTTCCTTTTGTTTGTATTTTTTTATTATGCTTTGGTAGATCTCCTTATCAAACTCTATTGATCAAGTAGTATTTATTCTTTCTAGTTTATGGATTTTTTTTATTATCTTCTAAATTTGTTGATAATTATAGGAAATGAAGCTAATTATAAAAATTAATGAAAATACATAATTAAATAAAGAAAGGTAAAGAACTAAAAGAATGAGTGAAGAAAAAAAAAGTAATTTGAATATATTTCACTTTATGTGTTATCTTCTCATTCTCATGATCTCAACTATTCTCTTCAATCTCATTTGTCACTAAATAGTGTGCCTAGGAACATTTAATTAAGATGCCACAGTTTTTTTTACTTTATTTTATTACTAATCTCACTCCAATATTTCAATATAAGTTTGATTACTCCCTACTAACAACATCAAATATTTCCTCATGGAAAAATTTCCCATTTCCATACTTTAGAACCTCTCATTTCCAATCAACTTGTATATCTTTAGTAGTTTATTCATGACGTGTATATTTCCTAAGACAAATATTTTCTTTGTTCATTGCCATCTCTATACATGTTCTCATACATTAATATGCACCTCATAGAATGAACAATGATTGTGAAAAATATAGTAATGTTGAATTACATTAATACTTTAATGTATTATTTAAAATTCATTGAAAATGCGAGAAAAATCATTCTCTAATATGCATAGAGAAACTTTAGATGATATTCATCAAACCCAATCTCATCTTAAAAATGTGATCCTACTTTACAAAGAATTCCCCTTCTTTAATTAAGCCTTTAAACATTGTCCAATTTTTTTCATTGAATATTTTTTCTACAGAAAAAAAAAATATTATTTACAACGATTAAAATTATAAATGAAAATATTCGTAACACAAATCAATATATTTCAATATTATAACATTTATAAAATATGTAACTACAACTCACCAAAAAAACCATCCTCATATTCTTTCATTTTTTTACCATTTCTCAATAACTCATCCTCTATTCTCCTATGCTCAACATCATCTCCTAATCCCTCTGGAATCCATATGATATGTATATGTACTACAATGATACAATAATGAGGTGAAGTGTACGAAATTCATGGAATAAAAAAGCGCATAATATAGCATAAGCATTGAAACTATATAAGTGTAACATCAACATAGGAAAAGACACTTTGGTCATAGATTATGATAAGATGGGAAATTATATGTAACTAACATGATATTTATGAAACGAATGCTTGTAATTATTATAATTAATAGAAATGGGATAGGGTAGAAACTTCAACACCAACATCTAAAGGAGTATGGGAGGATTACGAGGGACGGAGAGGGAGGGGAAGTCATGGGAGAGAATGTAGTGGAGGAGATTCAAATTAGTGAGAGAACTAGTATAGGAGAAAAAGGATAGAAGGTGGAATGACACTTCTCCAATAAATGAAAATCCTTGAGATGGGGTGAACTCAAGAGGATAATGTTTAATGTTTTATTTGTAGAGAAGTTGTTATATTTGAAGAAAAATTCAAATATATATATATATATATATATATATATATATATATATATATATATATATATATGAGGATGTGCAATGGAAATGTGGGTATTTTTGAAAAATATTGGTATTATATTCATCATTAAGCTAATAAAAATTGAGCTTCTTACTCATGCAAAAAAGTATCGTATAGATTTAAATTTACAATTCATTTTATTTGATATTTTTTGAAGTGTGGAACCTTAAGGGGATTTCACTCCTTATAATTTATAACATATGGTATGTTCTATGGACCTAATGATGATTTAATTGAGTTTTAGATTACTTAAATAGGTTTGAAACAAAAACAAAAAAGTATTTTTTGTTCCTTACTTGCATAAGTCTTGTGACTTCAACGCTTGGCCATTTTGGAAGTAGAAATCCCTTTTGACCTTTTCAAGGATTTAGAACCAAACATGTCAATGTGTCATTATTTGGATCCAACATGTCCTTTCAGTCCCTGTATGCTTAAATCATAGTGCCACATGGTGAGATTCCCGAGTGTATGAGATTGATAGTAGTTCAGAAAGAACTGTCCACAAATGAGAATCCTTGGAGTTTCCACCAGGAAGACTATAATGTGGGTATTTTTGAAAAATATTGGTATTATATTCATCATTAAGCTAATAAAAATTGAACCTCCTACTCATGAAAAAAAGTGTCCTCTATGATATATGGACCCAAATTTACAATTCATCATATTTGATATTTTTTCAATTGTGGGACCCTAAGGGGATTTCACTCCTTATAATTTATAACACATGACATGTCCTATGGACCCAATGATGATTTAATTGAGTTTTAGATTACTTAAATAGGTTTGAAACAACAACAAAAAAAAGTACTTCTTGTTCCTTACTTGCATAAATCTTGTGACTTCAACGCATGCCCATTTTGGAAGTAGAAATCCCCTTTGACCTCTTCAAGGATCTAGAACCAAACATGTCATTGTGTCATTATTTGGATCCAACATATCCTTTCAGTCCTTGCATGCTTAAATCATAGTGCCACATGGTGAGATTCCTGAGTGCATGAGATTTATGGTAGTTCAAAAAGAACTATCCATAAATGAGAATCCTTGGAGTTTCCAGCAGGGAGACTATAATGTGTGTATTTTTGAAAAATATTGGTATTATATTCATCATTAAGCTAATAAAAATTGAGCCTCCTACTCATGAAAAAAAGTGACATGTATGGTATATGGACCCAAATTTACAATTCATCATATTAGATATTTTTTCAAGTGTGGGACCCTAAGGGGATTTCACTCCTTATAATTTATAACACATGACATGTCCTATGGACCCAATGATGATTTAATTGAGTTTTAGATTACTTAAATAGGTTTGAAACAAAAACAAAAAAGCACCTTTTGTTCCTTACTTGCATAAGTCTTGTGACTTCAACGCTTGGCCATTTTTCAAGTAGAAATCTCCTTTGACCTCTTCAAGGATCTAAAACCAAACATGTCAATGTGTCATTATTTGGATCCAACATGTCCTTTCAGTCCCCATATGCTTAAATCATAGTGCCACATGGTGATATTTGGGTTCTTGACATTGGAAGATCTCATGGGAAGAATTCAAAATACTAGTGCACAGTAGAAATTTATTGGCACATAAATATTTTTTGCGGGAAAATGTTGCAAAGTAGGGAAGAAGCATAGAGTAATATCCAACTCCAACTTGATTGAATTCCACCTCCTCCTTCGTGAATTCTTGTCGCGTATTTAACCCTCCAATTCAACAACAACAATTCAAATCAACAGGAAGGTAGTTGTCTCTCCTCCACAGGAGCCATAGGCCCCTCCTCCACTGGAATAGCTAGTATGATTTTTCTTTTAAATTTTGTTAAAATGAAGATAAGGAATTTATTAGTGGTAGATTCTAGTCACTCTCAACACAATATATATTTTTCTTATTTAATAAGCTTGACTCTGTTTAAAAACATTGTTCAAATTGTCTGGACAGATAATATTTTCCTCTGCTATTGGTCTAGTTCCCCAAGTGGCAAACTAGTAGTTGAGAATTTTTGTATGGATCCTTTGATGATAGAATAATTTTTTTTTCCCGTGTATAAAAAAAAAAGTTTAGAAACCTTGACAAATCTAACTAATTCTTAAAATGACATTAAAATGTTTGGAGGTTTTTTGTAAAAATATTAAAATTTACAAATAATTTATATGTTATTAGAAAAAAAAAATGAAAATTTTTAGAGTAAAGTACTTTTATGTTATAAACTTTGGGCGAATAAAATGGAAATTTGCGAATCATTTTTTGGAAAAAAAAAAAAACTTCAAAAATTATCCAAATTTAGCCCCTAAAATGTTATGTGGTGTAAGGAATCCAATTCATGCAATCATCCATACTCAAAATAATATTAAAATCTACTTTCATTAAGCATCAAGTTTGTGTAAGGGTTTGTCTTAAAAAAAAGGAACAAATAGCATGGATTACACATGTGGTTGGACCATGTGTTAGAACCTAGAGTAGGCATTTATCCTTCAAGTCCATTCTTGGAGATGTAATACTTCCATGTGGAAGGTATGGTTGGTCCATTCACATGCCACGCTAGTAATGATGATGTCATCAGTTTGATATGGGGGTGTGCGAACTCTTAATGCATCTCTTTATGAATTCTCCTTGTTTCCCTTTCTCTTCTTCACAGACATAAATTGATATAAAATTTGTTTTATTTATAGTTGAGTTCATGGAAATTTATTTGCATTACATAAAACATAAACATTTCAATCCACCCATTCAAGCTCTAGAACCAAAATATTGATGAATTTTACTTTAGTGCCTCATCATGGCATGATGCTACTATTCCATGTGTCCTACCACCTTGTACTCATGACATAATTAAATAAATCCATTATTTCTACAATCTTTGACTTCCCCAAATCCACCAACATTGTGCTCTAGACCCTAAACATTAATGAAGTCTTCCTTAGTGGCCCACTAGGTGAAAATCTTATCAGTGCCATTTGAATGATGTGGCATTTTTGAATCTTGGAACATGTACTTATAATCCCCCTAGTCCATATCGACACCCTTCTCATCCCTCACTCAAATGGGATATAAAAATTTTAGAATTTATCTCTTTGTAGGTGTCAAATCCAATGCCATAAAATGTAGACTCAAAGCTTATAATCCCTGTCGATTTCTCTTGAAAAAAAATCTTGATAATTTTTTTGTCTCGCAGCCCCGTCATAAGCATTCAATATATGCAATACTTCATTTTTAAGCTTGAGTTTCATCACTACGCATTTGACGAGCCATGGTGACACTCACACAACATATGTGGGCTTAATTTCTTCAACACTCATCTCTCATGGCATTGTTGATCACTCCACGTGTCAGCGCATTTAACACTTGTACATGGATGTTGGGTGCTTTATTTTCCTATGTGGGATATATCCCACATGCAATAAGGGAGAGAACATTACATATTTACGCCGAAAGATGTATACCTATTGGAGATGGGCACAATTAATAACCTTTTAATCTAAAATTCTAATCTGATGGCTAACAATTGAAATCGCTGGAATATTCTTAGTCATCCTCCCAAATCAATGAATGTGATTTACTCTTCATAACTTCCTTGTATTTTTGAATGCATCAGTTAACCTGTTTACTTTTTAACATTTACCTAATCATATTAAGAAATTACTGTACCACCACATGATTGCCAAGTTTAACTTATTAACCTTTGGAATTACCACATTTAAGATTAACTTTTGGATTTCCTCAGATCTATGTGTGTTTTAGCTGTCAGTGCGTTTCAATTCACCAGACTAAATTTCGACGTTCACCAACCGCAACACCAGCCACTTTGCGGCTGTGCTAGTTATATATGACAATGAAATCAAACATTACGGATGCGTAGTGATCCCTTATGATTGTTGCTCCATGTGTGGGAGCTTCTTTGATTTCCAGGCTCTTGCTTGGAAGTTCGGTGGCTTGTTGGTCCAATTTCAGTGGCATGTGGCTTGATGAAAATTGGAGATTGGGCTTTACAACCCTATATTTTTTAATAAAAAATTAAAAAATAACAATACTTATGCATTAAGTGAATTTCAAACCTTAAATTTTTAATAAAAATAAAAATACCTAATAATATCTATTTTTTTAATAAAAATAATAATACCTATGCATTAAGTGAATTTCAAACCTTAACTCTTTAATAAAAATAAAAATACTTAACAATACCTGATTTCACCGTGCTACCCCAATGAGGAGGATAATTAGCCTATTTCAGGGTGTCCCCTTGAGTTGCTTTTTCGCTGTCACCCTATTAGTTATTACATTTTTAGGATCTATACGTACGAGACTGTACCTATCCATGTCTCCGCGTCACATGGCTATGATACCGATGAAATGAACAAAGTTCATTTACTGAGAAATATCCAACATAAGAAGAACACACAATTGAAATCCATATGCTAATGCCCATTGGTAGAGGGTTAATCTGCCAGTTATGTTCGAGTTATTCCTCGTTCTGGTCCGATCTGTGTAATAAGGTCACTAGCTTCGAAAAAGTATACACCCCCTTACCCGTCTCTTTAGACTATGGTAAATTCATAAAGAAAGAAAGAAATTACTCTAAGGGTTTAGCTGGCACAGTCAGCAACACCTTGGCACCCCACCAAGGACCCCAACCAAGGTCTACCTAACAATACCTATGCATTAAGTGAATTTCAAACCTTAACTCTTTAATAAAAATAAAAATACCTAACAATACCTATGCATTAAGTGAATTCCAAACCTTAACTCTTTAATAAAAATAAAAATACCCATGCATTAAGAGAATTTCAAACCTCAATTCTTTAGTAGTAAACGTTACTGAAACCAAGATAAAGAACAATACTTATGCATGAAGTGAATTTCAAACCTCAACTATTTAGTAAATGTTACTGAAACCAAGATAAATAACAATGTCTATGCATTAAGTGAATTTCAAACCTCAACTCTTTAGTAAACGTTACTGAAACCAAGATTTCCTTTAGCTCATTCATTTGCATAGCATGAGAGTTCAACTATATTTTTTAATAAAAATAACAATACTTATGCATTAAGTGAATTTCAAACCTCAACTCTTTAATAAAAATAACAATACTTATGCATTAAGAGAATTTCAAACCTCAACTCTTTAGTAAACGTTACTAAAACCAAGATAAATAACAATACCTATGCATTCAGTGAATTTCAAACCTCAACTCTTTAGTATACGTTACTGAAACCAAGATTTCCTTTAGCTCATTCATTTGCATAGCATGAGAGTTCAACTAGTAAACGTTACCGAAACCAAGATTTTCCTTTAGCACATTCATTTGCATAGCATGAGACTTCAACTAGTAAACGTTACTGAAACCAAGATTTTCCTTTAGCGCATTCATTTGCATAGCATGAGAGTTCAACTACTGGAACTTTAAACTTTCTGTAGCGACTCCTTTTGATTTTTTGATAAATCCACTACCATATGTTCAATACCTCATCAAAGACAAAACCCTTTGAATCTGCACTTAGCTTTTGGGAGACCAAAATTTTCTGGGACATACTGACAATGAAAATTTTGACACTACAAATTTAGGTGCTAACACCTCAAATTAATTTATAATCCATTTGATGGTCAAATCTAGATCCATGGGGAGATTATGCAATTGGTATGATCAAAACTAGACTAAAATTGACAAAACCATCTAGTTGGACTAGTTTGAAGGGATTTTTGAGTGGAACTAACCCATCAAACCATAAATGACTGGTTCCATATGGGACCAATCATTCCAATATAACCAATAAATTCCATACAAAACTGATCATTTTCGTACAACTTTGTATGGATGTGCGTAGGCCCATATAATTCACTTAAGAAAATAAAAACAAATTAAAAAAACTAAACCACAAAATCCTCAATATAATTATAAACGTTTACTTGTTATAAGAATGAGAAAAAAAAATCCATATTTGTTTCTAATGATTTTGATTTGGATGGATGTACATGAATATATTATCAAAATTTGAATATTTTATGTTTTTCCAATCGACTAGTTTTTGTTTTTGGATTTTTGCAAGCCTTGATATAGTTTCAATCTATTTTCAATTTGTCAAGTCAACTAGTTTGGTAACCAATCTAGTCTCGATAATATTGTCTACAACCATTTAATACATAAATAGGCAAAATACCTTGAAGTCATAGACCCTGAAATAAAATATGACTTACTTTCTTATCGGGTTTAGGAAAATTTTATGTAATCCAAAAGACATAAAATCCAATGGAAATGTCCCCTAAGACCTTGTGGTTAAATTTCTTGGATCCACATTGTCTATGCATATCTCATTGGCCCTCATCATCCTATATGGTGTGTTTCAATATCTAGAGTAAACACATATCGTTTTAGTTCCTTTTTCTCATGTTGTCATTTCCACCTAGAGGTTCATATTGATCATGAATAATAGGATGATTCCATAGGGATGTGGAAATTAAAAAGATTATGTGAAGGAATTACACATTAACCTAAGCTAGAGAAAACCTGAATAACCATATTTTCTCAATCTCCTTGACCCAAAATAATATTAAATGTTGTTATATAATCTATCAGATAAGGGAATTAATTTATGTAACTAGGCGACATAAAATGCAAGACTTTGTCAATGGTGGCTTGCAATGCTAGTGAAAACATAGTGTTGTTATATGCACCCACCAAGGTTCAAGTCTCTTTAGTGACATGCTATGCTTGTGTTCATGCTTTCACTAGTACTTGTATTTTCAATTGGGCTAGGTATGACTCCTAGGTGACTTTGGAAACATAGATACCTTCACTCATGCCACGTATCCAAAGGGTGACCTTTGTATCTATTGACACATGTCTACTTCACTTAATATCTCAAGTTGTATGGTGTTACTTATTAGTGTTGTTGGAGTTACTTCACACACACCTAGGATTTATTTTTCCTAAGGTTTTTATTTGTTTATTAGTCATAATTAGTCATTATCCAGTCTCCTATATTTTAGGAGAGAATATTCCACTTGGAGAATATTCTCTTTTAGTTCACACTTCAGTTTAACTAGTTGAGTTGAGTTTAGATGTTGTATTGGGATCATCACCATGCTAATTCGAACTTTCCTTGGTATCATCACCAGAGTGGTGCATTAGCCTTGATCCCCTGAGTTAACTCCTCACTACTCTTTGTTCAGTCAGTTAACTGAAGACTAGTTGACTAGTTAACTCAACTAGGTGGCAGTTCACTCCCGTAACTACCTGAGAGACTAGAATAGGTGGAATTTCACTCCCGTAACTGTTGGTGTGTGTCCATATCACTCTAGACCACCACTATGGCGACTTGGTTCACCTCAAGTCGAACTCATTGAGTTATACAGAGTATATCATGTGTAAATTATATATTATTCATAACGGTTAATCAAAATTCTTCCATTCTTTCTCTCCTTCTTCTTCCTTTTCCAATTCTCTTTGCAAATGTGTGTATTATTGTTTATCTAGATCTATTCTATGCAGGTTCAACACATTTACATGGTATCAGATCTGACAAACTGCTAAGCAAAAGCTACACCAAATTTTTTTGCAGGTACAAAAGATTGAAGACAACGGAAAGATGGAATTCCAAAAAGAATTCATTCTTACACCTTACAACTATTTTGCATGGAAGGAGAAAATATCCATACATATTCAATCCAGAGGGTTGTATAGGTTAACCATGAATACAGATACAGAGCCAACATCAACCATAGAAAAATCCAAGTACTGAAATCGCATGGATGAGGCACTCGGAACAATTTGCAGTCTTATTTCTCCTGATCTTCTTTTTCATATATCTTCCTGTAAGACTCCCAATGAAGCCTGGACCATCTTGGAAGGGATATTTGGCAAACAGGATGAGATGAGGGGACACATGATGGAGGTGGATCTTCTCACATTGGATCCAAAAAGCTTCGAGAATATCCAAGATTTCTTTACAAAATTCAAGGATTTACTGTCGCAACTCAAAGCTTGCGGGGTTGGTAAATCGAAGGACGATAAACAAATGGTTCTCACCATTCTCTCCAAGATTGGTCCTAAATTCTCAGTATTCGTATCTACATTCCATACTATCATATTCTCCTCTGGAGCCACCTGGAAGATGCCTTCTCTTGAGGACTTTATCGAATCCCTGACACAAGAGCAAACCAAGCTCATCAACATGGGTGAAATCAAAGGCCCAAGGGTGCATGCACTTACTGTGCATGGTGGAAGCCACACATATCAGAAATATAAAGATAAAGATAATCGAAAATCTCATGCACATACGAAGAAGGAAGGGTACACAAAACCCTTCACCGATGCCTCCAGATTCACAAATGAGAGAAAAGGGAAGAAAATGAGAGAAATGAACATACTGTCACAAAGGATTCCATTCAGAATCCACATGCATGCAAACAAAAATAGATCTGATGTCTCAGATACTTCAGCAAAACAACCTTGGAGATCGCATCCCCGAGGGTGCAAAGAAGAAGAAGCTAGAAGATCTGAATTCCAATAAAGGCAATTCTAGACATGCCTTGATTGCCATCAACTCCTCTCTCGATGCTTGGATCATAGATTCAGGATCATCACATCACATGTCTGCCTCAGAAGTAGTATATTCTTATTTGGATGCATGCAAAGGTCCTCCTATTCTGATGGGGGACAACTCTTCTATCGAATCCATCGGCAAAGGAAGGATTGAACTCACCAACAGAAGCTTCGAGAATGTGCTACATGTTCCCAAGATTTATGTCAACCTTCTCTTTGTGTATCAGATGATGAATTCCAGCACCGGAAAGAAAGTCATATTCACACCAAAATCCGTGGACATCTATGACATGCAAACCAACTCTAGGGTTGCTACCGGTGAGGTAAATCATCAGTCTAGATTGTATACATTTTCTGAATTCATTGAACTTGATTATGCTTTACTGCTTACTCATGCTGATGAAAGTAGTAGGATATGGCACAAAAGGTTTGGACATTTGAATTTCATATACATGCAACAACTTAGCAAGCACAAATTAGTTGATGGTCTACCAAACATCCATTTCTCCAAGGGAGTATGTGAGGGATGTGTTCTCGGAAAACACCCTCAAGAGAAATTCGACAAGGGAAAGTCTCAACGAGCTTCCGCACCTTTAGATCTGATCCACAATGACCTCATGGGTCCTTTTCCGCATCCATCGATCAACAAAGTGAGGTTTGTTCTCATTTTTGTTGATGATTTCTCACGTTTTACATGGATCTACTTTCTCAGGAAAAAATCTGAGGTCTTTCAACACCTCAAAGATTTCAAAGCTTTGGTTGAGACACAGTCCGGAAAGAAGATCAAAGTCCTCCAAACTGATAACGGGGGAGAGTATGTGAATCATGAGATCCACAATCTTTTCCATGAGGCAGGGATTCAATTGCAACATACAATTCCCTACACTCCGCAGCAAAATGGAGTTGTTGAGCGGAAAAACTGATCTCTAAAGGAGATGGCATGTCGCATGTTGCATGCAAAGTCACTACCATAGAGACTATGGGCCGAAGAACTTAATTGTGCAACATACATCCAAAACAGATCTCCCCATAGATCTGTCAAGGATAAGACCCCCTATGAGGGTTGGAGCGGCCTCAAACTGGAAGTGACCCACTTTTGTATTTTTGTTTCACGTGCATGGGCCAGGATTCCCTCTGAAAAGAGGAAGGCACTTGATCCACAGAGAACTGAGTGCATTTTTGTTGGATACCCCAGCGATGTGAAGGGATATCGACTTATTAATCTTTCCTTGGACCGACTCATCATTGAGCATAGTGTCCAATTCGAGAAAAGTGTCTCACATGTACCTCAACAACCTCATGCAGACACCTTCACTCTTCCACTTGTTCACGATGATGAGGATGCACATGACGACTCTTCTTTAGATGAGAGTTTTGATTCAGAGGACTCAGATGATTTAGATTCAGAGTTACTACAGTCAGACGTAGAGTCGGAGCATCCAGATGTAGTTGCAGAGCCAGAGCAGAGGCCCAAGTGGGCACATACTACTCTTCAAGATGCAGGGGATCTCGTTGGTGATCCAGTTGATACTAGGAGGACTCAATCTGATTTCGAGGAGCCTCCTGTTGCACTCACTGGCACTGAACCATTGTCTTCTAGGCATCTTTTCTTGGTTCAGTCTTCAGATCCATAGTCTTATGACGAGGCTGCAAGAAATCCCTTTTGGGAATCGACCATGTAGGAGGAGTACAACTCCCTCCTCGAGAACTAGACTTGGGATCTAGTTCCCCTTCCTTCTGGGAGGAAACTTGTCAGATGCAGATGGGTCTATAGGACCAAGAGCGCAGCAGATGGATAGATCAGAAGATACAAATCCAGGCTTGTTTCCAAAGGCTTTCAGCAGGTTCATGGTATTGACTATGATGAGACCTTCACTCTAGTAGCGAATATGGATTCCATTCGATTGGCCCTTGCCATTGCAATAGACAAGGGATGGGAATTCCATCAGATGGACATGAAGAATGCATTTCTTCACGATGATCTCTCTGAGGAGATATACATGGAGAAGGCCCAGGGATTTATGTAGGACTCATCTTTGGTCTGTCGACTGAAGAAGTCACTTTATGGCCTCAAATAGGCTCCGAGGGCATGGTATTCCAAGATGGAATCCTACTTGTTGTCACAAAACTTTGTATACATCATACCCAAATGTATACATGTTCATGACGAATGATTCACTTCTACTTTTAGTTTTGTATGTCGATGATTTGTTGATCACCGGTTGCTTGACTTCAGCGATTGCTAAAGTCAAGAGGATTCTTCATGACAGGTTTTTGATGACGGACATGGGTCCGCTACACTTCCTACTTGGACTTGAGATCAGTAAGGATGCATCAGGCATCAAACTGTCTCAAGCCAAGTATGAACGAGATCTCCTTGAGAGATTTTACATGACAGACTGCAAGTCTTCTTCGACTCCTTTCCTATCAGGAGTCAAACTTGAGGATGGCGGGGAGACTCCATTGGTTGACAACACACTGTACAGACAACTAGTGAGGAGCTTGTTGTATCTCACACACTCTAGACCAGACCTCTCATATGCAGTTGGCGCAGTTTCTAGGTTCATGTAGGAGCTGCATGAGCTACATTGGAAAGTTGCAAAGCATATCCTTCGATACATACAGGGCACCATCACCTTTTGGATTCATTATGCAATAGACTCTATATTATATCTCATTGGTTTTACTAATTCCGAATGGGCTGGCAATAGCATTGATCGCAAGTCCACATCTGGTTACTCACTCAGTCTTGGTTTCAGGCCTATATGTTGGTCAAGCAAGAAGCAAGTTGTCATATCTCTATCTTCAGCTGAGGTAGAGTACAGAGGTGTAGTTAACATAACCATTCATGCTATGTGGCTACAACATTTTCTCACTAAGTTGGGAATTCAGTTTCATCGGTCGATCGTCATCTGGTGCGAAAACCAGAGCACTCTGATGTTCTGCAAAGATCCGGTTCAGAGGCAGCAGACGAAGCACATTGAGATCCACATGCACTACATCCGAGACTTAGTACATGAGGGGATCATCGACTTACAGTTCTTTCCTTCAGCAAAATAGACGACATACATTTTCACCAAGACCTTCACTGAGAAGAAATTCCATTCTCTGCGAGGTCGTCTTGGAGTGAAGGACAGAGTTGCCTAGCAACTGTAGTTCTTATTTTTACATACATTGTACCTTGAGGGGGGGGGTTTCCCATGAGGTTTTCCCTCTTTCCTCACTTTATTTCCAGTGTATCTTTTGTACTTGGGTACCTAACATGGTCTCGTTGTCGAGACCCAATCTTTANCTAGTCTCCTATATTTTAGGAGAGAATATTCCACCTGGAGAATATTTTCTTTCTGTTCACACTTCAGTTTGACTAGTTGAGTTGAGTTTAGATGTTGCATTGGGATCATCACTATGCAACATTGGGATCATGACCATGATAATTCGACCTTGCCTTGGTATCATCACCAGAGTGGTGCATTAGCCTTGATTCCCTGAGTTAACTCCTCACTACTCTTTGTTCAGACAGTTAACTGAAGACTAGTTGACTAGTTAACTCAACTAGGTGGCAGTTCACTCCCATAACTACCTGAGAGACTATAATAGGTGGCATTTCACTCCCGTAACTGTTGGTGTGTGTCCATGTCACTCTAGACCACCACTATGGTGACTTGGTTCACCTCACGTCAAACTCATTGAGTTATACAGAGTATACCATGTGTAAATTATTCATTATTCATAGCGGTTAATCAGAATTCTTCCATTCTTTCTCTCCTTCTTCTTCCTTTTCCAATTCTCTCTGCAAATGTGTGTATTATTGTTTAGCTAGATCTATTCTGTGTTGTTTCAACACATTTACAATTGTTAACCGAAATCATCTATTAAAACAATGGAATACCTCCTTGATGTTAAATAAAAAATCAATAAAAGTAAAGACCAATCAAGTAATACCATGCCTAAATTATGATAATGAGAGAATGAATAATAAGTTTCTTGAAGGGGGGAACCTCCTATTACAAGAAATTCAAATTTGTGACATGAGATTTTTATTTGAATGTGTCTCTTTGATCTATATATAGGATATGAGGAGGGTTAAAAGGATCCTATAATAATGAGACTACCTAACTATAAGTAATATAATAATAATTAATGAGGGAAAGGACTAGGGCCTTAACATGCATACCCCCTTCAAACTAGTGTTGACATCAATTCTCATTAGCTATAGATGATTTTGTATGAATAAATCATCTTCCCAAATTACATCTTCTATCAATAGGTTCTTCCACTTTATGAGGTACTCAATAATTCCTTTAGTCCTTAGTTTAGTTATTTGTATTTCATTGATTGTTTCAAGTTCTAGTATGATTTTTCTGTCTTCATAGATATTTGGCAGAATAATCTAAATCAAATATTTTCATTGATTATATTCTTTAAACATGAAACATGGAAGACCCAACAACCATGTGAAGAAGGAGGAAACTCCAATCTATAATCCATAATTCCAATCATTGAAACATCTTTTAGGGACCTTAGTACTTTGGTTTTGTTGATATCTTTTCTTGTCAAGGACAATAAACAACCTCATAGGAAATTCTCATGTGAATTAAAGATACCCCCTTCATTTTTATAGAGGTGGTTCTCCTCTATTTCTCACCTAGATAACAATAATATCAATATTTTTGAACATCATATTTTTTCCTTCATTAACATTTAGTACCCGCAAGTAGAATAGGAAAAGAAAAGATCAAGGGAAAAAATTTCTATCATAAGGAAGGGAAACAAAATTTCTAGTATTCCACCATAACCATTTCCCATATCATAGCAAGAGAAAGATGAAAATTTGAACCAATATAGAGATAATATATAGTAGCAAAGATGGTCCTTTTCATAGAACTCAAAATGATTTTGTGATAATAATATCATAAATATGTAAAGGAAACTCATTCTTGAGATTTCATGCACACATAAAGGTCATAAACCAAAATATTCATGAGCTCCAAAATAGCTCTCTGTGGAGTTTAAATAATAAATACAAATTGACTATTCAAGATCAAATAAAATGTGTTCCAAATCAACACTACATAATACTTGTGATAATTAAATGATAAAATAAGAAATGTGTCCATCCTAATGGACTGGGATGGGGATCCCCTGGACCATATATTGAGTAGAGGTAACCTGAAATACAAAATGAAGAAGTAAGAAATTGGTCTTGTACACAAACAATAACATTATGATAACAAGACTAGATGTTTATAGAAAGATAAAGAAGAAAACAAAGGAGAATGCTTCAAACAAGGATTATACTCACAAAAATGGAAGGAGGGGTTGATGGTTCCTACTGCCAATTTATTTTCTTTCTCTTTAAATAAGCAACATCACCATTAGTCCAAACTATCATAATTGGTTCTTTAATATTCAATATCAAGGTGGTTTAGCTATTGCTTCCAACACACCCTTTATCCATTCTTTAATATAATCGTGTGGCGCTATGGTTATATCTTGTTTTTCTCTAACCGTGAACAAATCATATTCAATAGTATTCAATGTGTCGTGTTGTTTTTGTGCAATGGATGTTTTTTCTTCATTATTGTTCATGAAATTCACCATCCAGTGCCGAATATTTCTTCTGTAAAATTCATGAGGTCATCAAATTCTTCCCCATGAAACCCTTAGTATACCTAGTGTTGGACAGGCAGTCTTGAAAACAATTTTTGCAGTTTTGATAATTGTTTTAGGAAAAATACTAAGTATATGAAAAGTGTGTGGAAGAAGAAGGAAGACATCATGTAGCTCGAATAATAAAGACAGAAGAATAAAGAAAGGAAATAAATCATAACATAAGAATGAAATCCCGACATTCTGGAAATAAAAGAATAACATAAAAGCAACATGAAGGATGAAAACTAGAAGAAAGGTGTTGAAAAACCAATTAATTGAGATGGCCATGCATTGTAATGGGATATTTTGGGATGAATAGATTAGGGTTTTTATCCCTAGCTTTTGATATAAATATGTAACAGGTTGGTTCAACTAGGTATTGTTCTGATGAAGTTTGGTTATGATGTATTAGGTTATGTTACAGTATGTTAATTTTTTATTGATACTAAGTTCCTAATTTCTTGAATATAGCATTTGATGGTTGAGAAGGATGAATAAAGGAATGATAAAGATATGTTACATAATCCCATGTTGTCTGTTTTTCTGTGTTTGATGATGAATAATATTTGCATGCATCATAGAATACATTAGTATGATAGTTTAAGTATGGTGAAATGATTCATGATTGTGACAGTAACAAATCTATACATTAATCTGGAATATGATAAGTATGGGAATCTGAATCATGAGAAAGATAATAACTAAACATAACAAAGTTATGTGCACAACATAATAAGGAAGAATGGACTGATTGTTTTCCTCCCTTCCCCTTACTATTGTAGAATCGTAGTTCTTGCAGTCCCCGTAGATACCTCGGGTGAGACTCAATCTACACAAGAAGGTGATTCCAAAAGGGATGGTATCTAGTGGGTTTTGTTGATATTAGATAAACTGAACCTTGAGTCTTACAACCCACACACAGAACAACGCCAACAAATAGTTATGTTGTCGGGACTGGTATTTTACGATTAAGGGGATGTTTTGGAGGCTAACTAAGATGGATATCTCAGAAAGGTCGGAAAGAAAGGAACGATAATTTTCACTACACAAGAACATAAACCCTCAGATGAGTGACAACCAATGGTTGGAAAGGTATGTGTTCACATATTTGTGTGAATTTTTTTTGGTGAATTTCTAGTTATTTTGATAGAGTGGCTAGAACTATTAGTGGAGAAAACTAGAAGGTGTGACGTCGCAGTGCCAACGAATTGGACTCCCAAATTGGTAAGAAAACTGAATTCTATAAGTAACCCAGCTACTCAAGCAATTGATTTTTGGTTGGATAGCATACTAGGTGGTTATGTTACAGAGTTTGCAGTAGATTGTATTCAATCATACAATGTCACAGAAAGGGAATTTTTCAAAGGTCTGTGTGGGATGTTCTTGAAATCCTTAAATACGTGGATACATATGCTATTGTGTGAAAAGCACATGATGGTGATGAAATCTGACTGCTAAGGGGTTCGTGCACATAGGGGAACTAGGGTATGATAGGAGGATCATCTGAGAGAAGGAAGGAAGCAATGAAAGAGGAAAGGAGGGACTACTGATGCAAGAAGAATATATACTAGAGCAAGGATACAAGTTTGGAGAGTTGCACAGAGGGAGGAGGTACAAGAGGAAAAATACGGAGGCTAAGAAAAGAGAGTTGCACGGTGAACCAAAAGGGAAAGAACCTTGCACAGTAGTCTGAATCATGGAGGTACCATACCTAGGGAGAGAAGAAGAGGATTTCTAGTCCATTCCAATAATAGAAGAGCCACTGGGTCCTACTCAAATAGGATCCTATGTCGAATCCATGACCCCATGTGTGTCACCACAATAAGAAGTAACATTTGAAGATTTGTCAAAATAAATTGTAGTTAGCCAAGGAGGACCGAGTAGTAGTAGTTAAAATAGTGGAATTAGTGCACATAGTCAGAATCAGAGTCAACCAACATCACCAAGAGGAAGGACTACATTGAACAACATGGTTGGTGTGGATAATAATTTTAGGCTACCTAAGTTCCAATGAATTGGGTTAGAGGACCCAGAACAACACTTGTTTGTGTGTGAGATGATTTGGGCCGCAAAGAACATACAAGATGACGTTGTGAAGATTGTGTAGTTAGCGACAACATTTAGAGTTCGTGCACTAGTATGGTATATGAATTTACAGAGCACCATGCCTATAGGATAGGAAAGGACCTTGGCACAGATTAACCAGGCATTGTTGAAGGAGTTCAAGAAACCAAATTCATAGTCACAGTACATCACAGAATTGAAGGAGATCAAACAAGTACAAACATATTTTGTATGGGATTATGACCAGAGATTTAAGGATGTGATGAGTAGATTAACTTTCTAGATCCCAGATCAACAACAATAAGAATGGTTTATTGTAGGACTTATACCACACATTCGCAAGCCATTGATCCAATAGAAGGTTGTGTCGCATCCTGAGGCACTTGATATTGCGATGAAACTAGAGTCATCTCCAGTGGGAGACAGTGGAAGAATGATACAAGTTCAGACGTAGATGATTGCATTAACAATTCAACTAGAAAAACTGACAAAGGGAAAAGAGAAACGTGAGCAAGTTTGGTGTACAAAATGTAGGACTGAAGGCCATCATAAGGATGAATGCCCAACATTCACGCAATATTTGGTGATGGGAGAACCAAATCCATTGTCGGGAGGAGGATACTGCGAGATATGTAATAAATTGGGCCATCACCGAACTAAGTGTCCACTAATACAAAAGTACCAGAGTACGGCAAATAACTTTTTTTTAAATTTTTGAAAATATGTAGGAAACGAGGAGAAGGATTGTAACACATTCAAATTAATAAGTGAGAACACATTTGATAAGTACAGGATCCAGGAAGAAAATGATGTAGTAGAAGCGGGGGGTACGCAATACAACAATTAAAGAGGTTTCAATTAATGGATCAAAGGAAACTTTGGCCGAGGCTGAGGTAGAGCGAATTTTAGAAGAGGAGGAGGAGGATCGATTATATGTTACAACAGTAATCAACCTAGACACTTGGCCGACGATTGCTATAATCCATGTACAACATGCACATATTGTAGAGAAATGGATCACTTGATAGAAGAATGTCCTCAACTAGTTGCAAAGTGGCATGCCAGAGGAAACCAAAACCCAAATCTGAATCAAAATGTGCAAATTATATCAACTGAAAGACACAATGAAGGACCTGGAGTAGACGTTCTTACATGTAGAGGAGATATAACATGGAATGATAGGACAAAAAAAGGAAAGAAAACTAAACAATGGGTAAGAAAGTCAGTCGGTCCAATGCAAATATTTGATCTTCATCAAGAAAAAGAGACATCTCAGAGGGAATGGAAAGAAGTACTCAGAGCGGATTGGGGCGCATCAACATAAATGGAATCTCATGAACAAGATCGTGCAATGGTAGAGAATCCAACGAGGAAGGTAATTACGCTAACATAATTATTGAGAAATTATGTAGAGCTAATCAAAGATGAAACTACACTAAGTACATTATATGACATGATTGATCACTGCACAAGAGGAAGGGAAACTCTTGTCGCACAAAGGATGGTAAATTAGGTACTACGCAGAAAGCTAACCAATAAAGAATTCAGATTCGGTGCGTAGATTGAAGAGTATGATGTGGATAATATCATTTTGGACTTAGGTTCTGACATGAATGTTGTTAGAACCGTCATTTTTCAATTAGAGTCATTCCTAGATGAGTTGTGGTTCATGTGTCAAAGCATGTGAGGTCAGGTACTGAACAATGAATGGGTTGAAGTCAACAAGTGGAGGGCCTGACCCTTGGAGTCGGGAAACAGTGTCATAATTAACCATGTGTGAATTGTAAAGGTATTTTCCCAAAAGGTCGAGTCCTATCAGAAAGGGGGAATTTACGTGCCAGAGGTCGAGGCAAGTAGTTAGATTAAAGGTCATGTCGACAGATATAACGACCATCATCACCTAATTATGAAGTCATAAAGGTTAAGAAATCATGGTGCTCATATCACAAATGCTCTACAACTCTTATCATCTGTGCTTTTCATACTTCGAAGTGTACCCGTCGCACGAGTGTACTGTGCAAATATTCATCCTACTTCAAAAATTCTCATCACCATGGATTCAACGTCCTCTGTCATGATTCCATCCCTCTCCCGTTCAATTATAAATACCAGTCACCCTACGTTTTTCTCCTTTACCATTCGAGTTTGTGTGTTGTCTATTATTTTTCCTGGAAGAGCTAGGTCCCTCATTATGGGAAGGTCGATTTCCATCAGTTATGTTGTGAATTTGTTCATTCAAGATTGTTGTGTCTCCTTCGTCTTCAGTCATGGTTTGAAGCATGTTGGAGTTTGTCGCGAGCTAGTATTTCTGGTGATATTTTCTCTTGCAGTCATCCTTTCTTCCTTGGATTCCCTTCCTGTTGCACCGAGTTGTTTTCCACATCCAATTTCCCTGGATCACCACCAGTTTTGCAACACCTTGCCACCACGCCATAATTTTCTGTCGCGCTTCCCTACTGCAACGAGCCTACTATTACTATTTATCGCTAGCGGCCATGCAGTAAAATCCTAGATTTACTTTTTATTGGCGCACAAAGATTCCACCACGGCCACCTGGCAGGTCTCTGCGAAGTGTATAATTCTCCATTTTCCGCGTGAAGAGGGTGTCATCTTTCATTACCGTTCACACACGAAACAAATACATGTTCGCATCATGGAAACATCCCAAGACATAAGGAAAAGGCACGAAGTGGCAGAGCTGTGAGGCCCGAACCTTAGGACTTGGCGTTAATCAATGAAGATCCAAATGTCAGGGAATATTTTGAACATGTCGAATCAATGCGTTATTGCGATAAAATCCAAGGATACAACTCAAAATTGGCTAAACAATTCACTCTTAGATTTAATGGGTTATGTGCGATCATTACGGGAATCACATTTTGGGTGATGGAGAAAACTATGTCAGTTGTGACAGAGATCTCTCCATGTGGTGAAAGGTGGTCTAAGGGCATGCCTTTAGACATATTATGCTATGAATAATTCATCAAGACAAACTTCCTGAATGGGAAAATCAGAGTGGGCATTCTGAGTCGATATCTACGAAAACCTTTTTCATAAGCTCCTAAAGGTGATTAGAGGTTATTTCACCCATGAAAGAAGGTCTAATAGAATATACCCACATCACATCAGGCTGCTGATGCATTTCACAGGGAAAATTCCTTTAAACTTACCTTTCTTCTTGCATCAAATCCTAGGAGGAATGGCTAACAATGTCCAGGCTAAAGCGGACCGGCCGAGCAAGAAATTCTTCCATATATCATTAATTAAGTTGTTGGTAGTCAAGGAATTGGGATGGCTAGACAAAGACTGGGATTCATTCTTAATTTCATCCGACATCCCAAGAGACCCCAAAGGAGACTTCCATCTACCCATGGGGGGGAACAAGATTTGGCAGCGCGGGGGAAAGAATGGAAGAGGTCATAGGATAAGGAAAAGCGATAGAAGACTCATCATCCCAACAACCAGTACCCCGGAAAAGAGGTAGTTCAAGGTTGATCAAGAAGCCCGAGGAGATCCAAGATCCAAACAAACCATGCATCCAATCTATTGTTGAGAATTTACTCATGCGCGTTGTCTAACTAGAACCTGTCGAAGGTTCAAGAAGGGGAATCATTGAAAGATGGAGAAGGCCGTGTGATGAAATCATGGAGGTTTATGATTCATTGCAATAGTTGAAGCAAGCACAACTCACTATTTCTAAATTATACAAGGAGAACATAGAATTAAGAAAAGAGATAGAAAAAAAGACTGTTGAAACAACAACGTCGCAGAGCTGAGAAGGGAATGCAAATTGGCTCAAGAAATAGCTCATAGAAGAGAAAGACGTGATCATTCAGCTACGTAAGGAACATATGATGTCAGAGGAAATAATCATGAAGCACTTCAAGGAATGTGGATCAGCCATGGAAAATGTCCACATGGCTCTTTCTAGTGCCCAAACGAAGTTAAAGGGGAATGTGGTCTTACGGAGACAAGTGAAGAATCTGAAAAGACAAAATTGGTCTCTTAGGAAAACACTTAGAGTATTAAGATTACAGGTGAGGGTAGAGACGTGATTGACCTGATCCAATTTTTTCCTTTTTGAATGTGGCACAATTGTTTCTCCCCTCACCTCTTGTTTCCTGCCGAGAAATAAGGAGTCTGATGGGTACCCGCGCGGTGGATATTCTTCACGCAGATGTTGTAAAACCACCTGTCGAGAAGGAAAAGTGTAGGCGAAACACATAATAGTTTTGAAGGAGATGTGTGACATCCCCCAGTCATCTGACATACCAACTCGCCACATGCATACTACAGCCAGTGATCGTGCGACAACAACCAAAGCCCATTACAATGGGTGACAAAATTATGACAATATGCTTGATCATTCGAGTAACCACTCAAAGGAGAAACATCGACGCATCACATGTTGGCATAGGGGCAAACCCAGGGTTCAACGCTTCAACAATGCACCAACAAAACCCTAACTATCGGCCCTCTCGGCAACATCTACAAAGTAGATGAAGTCTCACCTGAGGTAGAGGCAGGGGGGGCTGCAGGACTCAGGTGTCTACAACCAATATGGGATACAGATCTGTGATTACAACACTTAATAGAGAACATAGACAACAATATTCATTAGTTCATGAGTCTCATTCACATCGTATATTAAACCCTTAGTACAGACCAATGCAGTAACAATAAAGATCAAGCACTTTCAATCACTTAGCACATAGCATTAGCTCATACCTAACAATCATTTATATTTAATATGATTAAGCACTAAGAACCAATCATCAAATGCATTCATCATACATTATAACAACAACACTAAGAAAATAAACAACATAATCCACATTGCACAAGCACATCAAGACACAGGATATATGTGGTTCACCCCAGTGTAGGGCTATGTCCACCAAGTTCTTCTTCTTCCTTATTAGTATTCAATATTCTTACATTCATCTTCTCCTATGCACCAAGCCACAGAGCCAAAATCCGCAGAGGACAGGAGATCTATGCGTTGCGCGCCAGATCCTCCTTCCCAAAATTGGGTCAAGGCACAGAGTCTTACTCTACATAGTCTATTTGCACAAAGAAACTTACAACCTCTTGCACTAAGCCAACATTAACACTTACAACATATGGTGCACATAGCCCACCAGCCAGTTAGTTCCACTTCTTACATCGCTTAGCTTCTTGTTTATACATTTACAAAAAGGCCTAAACATGGGTAAACCCAAGGGCCGACATCCCATAAGCTGTTACATAAACCCTAGTATACCCTTTGTTGGGTCCACAAGCCTGCAAAATGAGTGAGATCCTGCGATCTCAACTCCGCCTAGGCAATCCATCTTTGACCATCTTGTTGAAGTCCCAAAGGTGGTCAAACACGACCAATGTTTCCTCAAAAATTGGTCAAGGGACAACAGGCCCCCAAAACTCACCCGTGACTCATCCCGAGTCACTCAGATATGGGAAACACTGCTTCAAATGCCTCGAGCTTATCTCGATCTGCCTTGACTTGCTACTTCGCTAGAGCTTCTTGCTCGATGAACTCCTGAATCACTTGCTCTGTAACAGGCCCTTCTAGGCATTGTTCCACTGTCACAACCACTTGGTCTAGCTACGAGCCTTGTCCTTCAATATCTTCAAAAATCGTGCAGGCCTCGTCCTGCACCAGCTGTAGTCTTTATGTAATTTCCATGACTCTGCTCTGGATGGTAGTAATCTGCTACTGGACGACGCGCTAGTCTTGTGATCTCTTCATTCGCTCGACCATAGTGAGTAGCTTCATCTATGCCTGCATAGTGGATGCTTGTTGTTGCGCCTCCTTGAGTAGTGCTTCCAGTTTCCTCATCTCCGGATCTTCTGCGAGGTGCTCATATGTTTGCGCACTTCAATCAATCAACTTCTTACATTCTAAGGCGAGGAACTTGATCCTTCCAACTGTGCTCTTAGTGGCTTCCTCCCTTTGGTCACACACTTCTTGCAGAGTGCTCGACACTACTTGGAGATCTAACTCCGTTACCCGTGCTTGAAGATGTTGAATGACCTCAACGAGCTTCCCCACTTGCATCTCGAGTGACCCTAGTTCCTCCTGTGCCAAGCCCAACATGGGGCGAATTGCTTTAGTTATCGCTTCTTTGACTGCAGTCTGCTTTGCGAGAAGCTAGTATTTTTCTTTCTATATCTTCGCATTGTTCTCCTTGAACATTTCCCGAATTTCATCTTTCTCCTTCTCGTAGGCAGTTACATAGGACTGCACAACTCGTAGTTTCTCTAAGACCTCCTACTTTTCTTGCTTCAATATTTTTGTAGCATGTTCCTTTTCTTCTTGGACTCGCTAAAGCCAAGCCTCTGTTGCATCTGCTAGTCTTCATAATTGGGCAGGCTCATCCCCCAATTCAGCGATCTTCAACGAAGAAGGCATGGTAGGTACTACACAACTCGAATGGATGGCGTGTTGTATCTCCTTCAACTCCTTCTCGATTCTTTCATACAATGTCTCCTTCTTTTCTGCATATCACTGCAAGATATCTTCTGAAACATCCTCCATAGTTGTGATGATTAGATCGACGTCGTCCACTATGAGTGTGTCCTTCATCTTGGGCTTACCGACGCTCATCTTATTTCTTTTCGAAGGTTTATGTGGGGAAACCTTTCTTTTCTTTGATTTTTTTTCCTTGGTAGGGGGGTCCTTCGGTGTTGTAGCTTTTCCTTCTTCTTCCATTTCTATGTCATCCCCTCCTCCTTGTCCATTACCTTGGTCTTCTCCTCCTCCTTCTGGCGAGCTAGATCCATCTTCTGCAGAGGTGCTTTCCTCCTCATCAATTTATTGGACTTCTACCTTTTTCTTCTTTTTCTTCTCATTGATCTGCCCAACATGCTCGGCCCGAGTGACTAAGGGGATTCCTATGATGTCTGTGTCGGAGAGCTCTGCATCTTCTACCAGTAGAAGGAACTCCGTCAGCCATTATATGGTTATCTCCTCCATATCTTCGTCGGTCATATTATAATATGACTGCAACTCCTCCTTGATTTCATCCCTATGCGCAGTGATATAGATAAAGTGTCGATCTGCATGGAACTTCACTAGTGGTCTGTACTGGTGCAATGTGTTCAGTGTCATGTGTGGAAATGCCTCAATAGCACGCTTCAGCTGCTGGTAGTAGGCATTGAACACAACGTTGACTACCACTGCTTCGACATATCATTTGTATACCACAAGGTGGAGAACCTTGCAACCAACGTCTTCGATGGCTCAACTTCTAGAAATGTCGCTCCTTCCAGCATCTGCCAAGTGACAAATGCGATTAATACAAGTAACCAACTGAAATAGAATTCATACCCCCATTCGTGCGCTTTGAAAAAGTCTTTCTCGACCTTGTTGATGAGGTAACTCTCCCAGTTCATTTTCATACCCTTTACGCACTTCCTAGCGAGGTCCACTATGAACCCAATAACCTGTGTCAAACAATTCTTTCTGATGAGATTTCCATCTATAAGTTGGCAAGCGAGGCACACTGCACCATCCTGGATAGAGGCTACCTTGTATCATGTCTTTCCCTTTTCTACATTGCCATAATTTTCCTTTATGCATTGTGACAGGGAGCGATCTGAAGTCTTCCCTTGATATAAATGATGAGGGTCGGGGCCTTACATGCTCACTCCTATGATCATGTGTATCAGCGCCAGATCCATAGTGATGCACCTATCGAACCACATATATCCTCCATGGTAGCACGACAAGAGAATTTTAAAACAAGTGTTGACCTCTTGATGTCGACCGAAGTGAGGGATCTTCATTACATTCAATATAGTTGATTATGCAAGCTCTTTAATCCACAACTAGGAGACTAAGTGCAACTTCTTCCCAGTCATCTTCATCAAATACCTATGGGGCTCGAGCATGATGTAGTTCTTTCTGTCACCAAGATTAAAGTCGTTGTTCTTCATAGATGGGATCTTTCCTAACTCGGGTCCAACTAAGCATATCCCCTTCGGGATGTACGCAGTGGTCAATGTATACTCAAAATCACGTGGGATATTTTCACGGTTAACTGCGCCAGCCAAAGGTGGTATGTAATCTGGCAAGACCGATGGGATTTGCTTCACGTTATCCAGATCATCACAATGCTTTATTTTCTTCATAGTAGCATGGCTAGAATGATGTCTAGTCGAGGGGGATGCTTACATTCCCCCAGTTGACGATGTCTGTATTCCTACAGACATAACTCTCTCAGCCATGAGTTCCACGAGAATCTCCTCCACAGACTTCTCTAATGCGCCAGGTTCGCTTGACATTCACACTTGTAACCAAATAGATCAGGTAGGCGAACATAAAAATGAGGTAATCTAATGGATGGCTTGGTATAGAAATCACAACGCGATATACAATCAATTCTCTATTTTCCTGGATAATCACGGGTGGAAAAAATTGGTCCTGGCGTAGCATTCGACGGATTAAATAAGCAAGCATCATAGTGGATTCCTCCAATGGGAGTCCATAAATGTGACTCCTTCCATTATGGCGCGGTCTCAATGGTCCATTCGCTCATAACTGTGTTTTCTAGCCATTCTGGGGCATCATTCTAACGGTCATGGTGCCTCCAACCGGCATATAGCTTCGCTGTGGAGAAGTCCCATTCTGTGTGGTTCTACTATTCCGACGAGGTTCAATTTATGTAGATCTACCTCCTGCGAAGTCTTCCTTATGTTCTTTGTAGCTTCCTGTAGTTTTTCTAGCTTATCTTTTTTCTTATTAAGATTCCTGGCCTTCTTTCCTGTAATTTGAGCTTCTCCAATAATTTATGGAATCCTCTTCCTATTTGTATTCTTATTCTCTCTTGGTGAAAGGACTTCGCACTGTTGATGTGCTCTTACATATTCTGAGGTTAATGTCCCTTCTCTTACTATTTCCAGGGTGGCTATACTTCTTTCCTATAGGGACAGGTTCTTCAAGCCTTCCCGCATTCTTTCAACTTTGACAGCTAATTCTCTTGCCCTATGTTGCTTCAACTTATCCTCTTGTTCTTCTATTAGTCGCTCTATTTGTTTGGTTATAAAGTCCCTTAGTTCTTGATTTTTCTGTTCTGTATCTTCCTCCTCTGCTTTCCTTCTGATCTGGTCCTTCTCAATCCAACTCTTTCCTAATAAAAGTGGAAAAGGGGCATTGTTCTCAACAAATTTAATGACTTCAAATTCTTCATCAGTCAATGTTTCATGAGAAATCATAGGTATATTAGTAACTCTTCCACATAGGGTTATCATATTTCCTTTAAACAAGCATATCCTTCCCAATGAAGGTATCATAGCAGGCTTTCCAAAAATTTCCAAAGTGCTTTCTGGCATAATATTCACATGTGTTTCATCATCTAATACACAATCTATGTCGAAGTCTTCTATTCTTGTAACTATGCGTTGTTTTTCTTTCAGGATCTCTGGTAAACTAATGTCTTTGTGATCATCCATTTCTTATTTTAACTGTACTAACATAGTCTTTGACTCCTTCTCTTTATGATTTCCCAACATGCTCTTATCCTCTTGAATTTCTTCAGATTTTTCTTGTCTCATGTTCATATATTCTACTTTAGCAATCATTCTTGGAGAATTCTCAACCTCATGACCAATAGATTTGAAATAAAGACAAATAGGACTTGTACCAGGGCATTCCTTAGCAAGATGTCCTGACCTTTTTCAATTATAACACAGTGTGAATCCTCTCTTTATTTTAAATGATACCTAACCTCTCTTATACTACGCACTAGGATCACAATGATGGACCTGCAATCTGCAAAAAAAAATCTAGGTTCCTGCATCCACTTATTAGTCCAAAGATTCTTTCTATGCATAGGAATAACATATATTTCTCTATTTCTATCAAATTTATTCAGATCAACTCTTTCTTCTAACTATGCCCTACCATTCGGACTAGGACAAAACATATCAGACATACCTAGATTCATGATTTCGAAGAAAAAATTTCCACTTATCTTACCCTTACCAGAGCACAATGCTTTAAGATCTTACCTCTTTTCTTCAGATCAGGTTTCTTTCTTAGCACAACACTTCGCAAGTCAATTAGAATAATGCGCACTACAACAATAGATCTATGCACAAAGATTTTTTTTTCCTTCAGTTCCTAGCAATCACAGTTTCAGGTCCCGACAACGAAACCATTTGTTGGCACAGGGGCAGACCCAGGGTTCAATGCTTCAACAATGCACCAAACAAACGTTAACTATCGACCCTTTTGGAAACACCTGCGAAGCATATGAAGTCTCCCTCGAGGTAGAGGCAGGGGGGGTTGCAGGACGCAGGTGTCTACAACCAAGCTGGGACACAGCTCTGTGATTACAACACTTAGCAGATAACTTAGACAACAATATCCATTAGTTCATGACTCTCATTCACACTGCAGATTAAACCCTTATTACAGACCATCGCAGTAACAATAAATATCAAGCACTTTCAATCACTCATCACATAGAATTAGCTTGGACCTAACAGTCATTTATCTTTAATACCATTAAGCACTAAGAAACAATCATCATATGCATTCATCATATATTATAACAACAACACTAAGGAAATAAATAACATAATCCACATCGCACAAGCACATCAAGACACAAGATATGCATGGTTCACCCCAACGTGGGGATACGTCCACCGACTTCTTCTTCTTCGTTATTAGTCTTAAATATTCTTACATTAATTTGATCTTATGCACCAAGGCATAGATCCAAACTCCACAACGGATAGGAGATCTGCACACTGCGTGCTAGATCCTCCTTCCCAAAATCAAGTCAAGGCATGGAGCCTTACTCTACACAGTCTATTTGCACAAAGAAACTTACAACCTCTTGCACTAAGCCAACATTAACACTTACAAGATATGGTGCAGATAGCCCACCATCCAGTTAGTTCTGCTTTTTACATCGCTTAGTTGCGTGTTTATACATTTACAAAAAGGCCTAAACATGGGCAAACCCAAGGGCCGACATCCCATAATCCATTACATAAACCCTAGTAAACCCTTTGTTGGGTCCAAAAGCCCGCAAAATGAGTGAGATCCCGCAATCTCAGCTCCTCCTGGGCACTCCATCTTTGACCAACTTCTCGAAGTCTCAAAAGTGGTCAAACATGACCAATTTTCCTCAAAACTTGGTCAGGGGCCAACATCACCTCCTAATGATTGAATCTTATTGATGACCGAACGATCATGATAAAGACATTTGTTATGACATGATTGGGTGTAGTTGGGTTTCCATTCTTAGTAAGTTCTATTTGAAAGATCATCTGGCAGGGAATAACTAGAACCAAAATTCTAGGAGTAGTAGTTTGGAGCGTGGTATCCCAAGGGGCGTAGTTTTTTCTATATATTACATCTTTTCAATGTAAGCTAGGTTGGTTGGAAAAGTAGTGTTGACAATAGACTATTGAATGTAATCTTCGAACCTGATTGAAATATAATGCATAAGTCTTGGGGCTTTGATGAAAATATTCTAATGGTGGTGGTTTGATGTATTGTGTTCTCTCCTATGTATGTACTTCTTGTTTTCAGTATATTCATGTCTTTACTCTATTTAAATAGGAACTTTTAATAAGTCCATAATTCATTGCACGGTTCTTTAGACTTCGCCATTTAAAATCCTGTGTTTTCTTCTAAGTAATTTAGAATTCATCTTCAATGGTGCTCTGAGTTTCTTTATGTACTCTTTCTTTCGCCACACACAACGACATTTGAACTGAAAGACCATTTCCTGCTTAGCCTTTATCCTCTCAAAGTTTCATTTACCAAGTCATTTATTTCTCTCGCTTTTAGGAGTTTGACTCCATTGCCCAATGTCCTGTATTTCCTTCCCAACAAAACCAGAAACATTTCACAAACACAATAAACCTAGCCAACAATTGAAATTCATTATTTGTTAGAGACTAAGTCTCAGAGAGATCCCTCTCTAGGTCAGAAAGGCTAGTTTCTAGTATTAAATTTGGCTTGTAGGTTACCTCTATCATTTGTTTTCTCAGCCAAAAACATTTACAGAGTGCTAACATCTTGGCATTGTTGTCAGGGACAAAATTGAATAAAAATTTCCTTGGGAGAATGACTAAAGCTATATTTTTGACCCCTGAGGGTAACAGTGGTTCAGACATCTATGTTGGCTAAAACCTTTTTTACCCTGGCGACTCTAATAAATAAGACTAGTAGCATAGAGTAGTAAGAATCAGTAATCTTGGCTCCAAATAAATTTTATACCAGAGCCAACCCTAATCCAGAATTTGTAGTGCTTGTGTCTGATCCCGAAAAACTTCTACGCAAAGCAAAGGAGAAGATACCAAACATGTTCTATTACCTAGACATAAACCTATCTTTACCCAAGGATGGAGTACAAAGCATCGATGACCTTGAGTTCGATACATTGTTCGAACAAACTCTGTTTAGGTCTAAATTAGAATCCTACTTTGATGAAATAGTATTCGACGAGAAGAGGTTCCAATATGTAATACTGACTAAACCCCCATGAGCTTCTATAATCCCCACTTAGACCATCCATCCAGTTCAAAACCCTCCTAGAGTTATGGATCCCAATTTCGCCCCTCTTTCCTTACCAGCCCAACTACATGATTTACCCCAGAACTATAATTAGAGGATCAAGTTATATGATGTCGAAGGAAATGCTTCTGCCCAAAATCACTTGGATTGGTTTGACAATTTTGTTGACCTGGAAGAGGTCGATCACGAGGATGTGAAGATGATATTGTTTGCGCATAGTCTCTCAGAGGAGGTCAGAAAGTGGTTTAAGGCCTTTCAAGCGGTGAGCATCCCTGATTTTGCATCGTTTGAAACATCATTTCTTGCCAGATGGGGCGATAAAAAGAATCCTCTGCAATTACTAACTTAGTATAAAAATATAAAATGATCACTAGAGGAAAAAATGCAAGATTTTTCGACTAGATTCATGAAGGTTTATAACTCAATCCCCACGGAAGTCAAACTGCCTCTCTGAGATTCTCAACTTCGATACACTGATTCCTTTGACAATGATTTTTCCTTACTACTAAGAGAAATAATCTATAATACTTTAGGAATTATGATGAGTTTCACAATTGAAGTCGAAGTAAATATGATGGCATCGAGAAAGATCAAACAAAATTTTGAAAGAAATGGGAAGAATCCCCAAGGGGACGCGCAACCCTCTACATCTCGATCGTTAGATGAAAAGATAGATTTGATGATGAAGACTATGGAGAAGCTTATGGAAAGGATGTTCATGGAGAACAAGCTCACCACTAGGGAGAAAAACGATTTCCAACCCAGATATCAAAACTTTAGAAGGGCTCTAACCCCACATATCAAGAAAAGGGACTAGAGAGATCAAGGTGATCAAAAAATAAGACATCCTTTCCAAAACAACTACGCAAATGAAGACTTTGATGAGATGATCCAAGACCAGTTGCATTGCTGCGACGATACAAATACATACATGTTCTTAACAAAGGGAGAAAACGATCAATTCATGGATGTGAATGATGGTTTTATGCTGGAGACTGATGACACACTGTCTTCAGAAACGAAGGAGTTCATGAAGGGATATCACAATGAAATCATGCAGTTTCAAAAGAAATATAACCTCGGGAGTATAAATATGCTTTCAGAACCTCTGAAGACAAATCCCACAAAGGAACCCTAGACGAATACTCTTTCTTCAAGCCAACCAAAGAAAGATAATTCAACAAGGGACGCGATAGAGAAGGAAAAATCAAAATAAGAATCCTTAAAGAAAGCGTGTGAGGTAAGTAGGGAAACAAGAATCAAAGAGGTAGATAAAGCTCCTCCTCCTTTTAATTTTGAGAATGAAATGGAAAAAATAAAAAAATGTGTACCTTTTAATGAGCTAAAAAAGAAGGGAGAGTATAGGAACCATATCATAAGGATGTTAAAGATGGAAGAGGCTCCCGACACCCTGAACATCCAAGACGACCACCCTACCATCTTATTTGGTTCGCGCGTAGAAGAAATTGGCGACACTGATGATATTCCTCCTTTCTATTTTAGTATGAAAATTCATGAAATGACTTTGCATAATGCCATGTTGGATTCGGGCACATCATATAATATCATGCCAAAGTTGGTCATGGATGAGTTAGGCTTGGACGTCACTAGACCTTATAAAGATATTTTCTCTTTCAACTCAAGAAAGTTGAAATGTTTGGGTTTGATCAAAGACTTGGTCGTGTCATTATCTCAAATTCCATCGAAGAATCTGGTCATGGACGTGGTGTTTGCCAACATCCCCTCAAAATTCATCATGTTTTTATCCAGATCTTGGGCCGTAAATTAAAGGGAACCTTGCAAATGGAAATTTCTTATGCTACCATCCTTATTTCCAACCAAGAAAGAAGACTTTACAAAGAGGTGTTCCTCGAGCACATGGTTAGTAGGAAAACCCAACCAAAAAATCATCCTATCTACTATGTCGACACTGAAATTGGATCCTCTTTTTTTTTTATAATGACTTAAGTTTTGAAGAGGGGGAGCCAAAAACTATCATGACTGTCAAAGATAAGTCTACGCACCAAGAAGAGGAATGCACAGATCACAAAAACCGCATGAAAAATGAAATGTGGAATATGAGCTTCGATGAAGCTGTCAGCAGGGAAGGAGCCAAAGATGGCGTGTGGATCAATACTCCCAAATTGGGCTCAAAGATATGCTCTTACAAGCTCTCCTTTGATTGTACAAATAACATGGCCAAGTACGAGGCACCAATTTTGGGTTTGAGAAATTTAAAGGAATTGGGCACTAAGAGGATAACGATGCATGGAGACTCTAAGCTCATCATAAATCAGGTAAAGGGTATATACCAGTCCAAGCATCCCATACTAAGAGAATATAGAAATCTAGTGTTGGACCTCCTTGAAGAGTTCTCAGAGTATAATTTGTCAGTGATCCCCAGGGGGAAAAATTAAATTGCAGATGCCCTGGCCTCCTCAACTTCAGTGTTTAAAATTCTAATTTTTCCCAATAGGAAGTATGAAATTGAACTCAAACACAGGCCCATAGTACCCGATAACATAAAATATTGGCAAGTGTTTGAATATGACAAACAGGTGGAAAGGTTCCTCCAAATGAGTGATGAGTTCATTAAAGTGAATATTGATAATGAGTTTTTTTGTGAAGAGGATGAAGACGCAGTTGTGTGCAGTAATGATGACCCCTTTCAGAACCAGATAGCTGGAAGGGATACATTGCAGCTTAAAAACAACATTATCCCCAAAGGTTTGGTTCCATTAGAAAAGTTGTTTGATGAAAATGATGTAGCCAGAAATAAGAGAATCACTATGAATGATGAATATATCAAGGATTGCAACATCGGGACACAAGAGAATCCTAATATAATTAGACTGTCAAAGAAACTCGGTCTGGAGATCAAGCAGAGATATATCAACCTCATGCAATATTTCCATGACATTTTTTCATGGAGTTATGAAGAATTGAAAGTCTATGACACTAGAGTAATTCAGCATGTGATTCCCTTCTTTTATAACCCTAATTTGCACCAGACATGCTTACCTGGCATCAGGCCATCTCAGATTCCTTCTTTTCCAAAACAATGTTGAACAAATCTTCTTAAAAACACCTTTTATAAAGGCCCACGCGCCCTGCTCCATTACTACACATGTGTACACGTTAGCTGACCCAAAAAAGCCCGCATGTACCTACAAAATCACAAAAAAAGGAAAGTTGATAACGGAACACACAACTTTGGGTGAGTTAACTAAACCTTTCGTCCATTCATGGCCAAGGGATCGACCAAATACCTAGCTTCTTCTAGCCTATAAAATAAGGGTTAGGGGTCCCATTTGGAAGAGGAGAATCATAGTAAAGAAACTATACCCGATTGTGCATTCCCTTTGTCCCAACCTTTAGCCATCCTTGTGCAAAGAGAAATACAGAGCAAAGAAGTTGGAGGACAGTTGAAGAGGATCCCAGGACCAGGTTCATGGAGTAGTGGTCGGCTTCATCATTGTAAGTTGACTTGTTGAGGTTAATCATAAAGAAGTACTTTTCCTGTCCCACCATATGAGGTTTTCATGGTTTATTGCATACATGTTGATTGAATCTCTAACCCATTAATCTATATATCAAATGCATGTGGAGTTATTTGTTTGTCTTGTGTGAATGCAGATCATCCTTGGGAGGAGAGCTGCAGTCAAAGAGCGATCAAGCATGAAGAAGGATCGATATCAAATGCCTGAAATAAGGTATGCTCACTTGATCTTCTTAACTACGTATTTGCTTAAGAATAATGGGGATTAGGTCCAGGACGACGGTAGAAAGTAGGAATCTTTAGGTCTTTTATGCATGCATAATAAAACCCTAAGTGCTAGTCTGTAGAGGGATTTCCCACTCATAACAGAATTGGCGACCATACTGTGGAAATCTCTAGGGTTTCTGGGAATATTTTTTGGGTATTTTTAAGAACTGGTTTCATTTCCTGTTTTTAGAGTTTCTGCAAAATTCTGAGCTAACAGAGATTCTGGTCTTCCATACCAGTTATCTCTGTTTCTTTGCTTGACTGTATTTTTTTTTTCTGAGACCCACAGAGGTACACGCGGCCTGTGTAAGGTCTGCACGCGTGTACCCACGCCCTACATTCTCACAGCCCGCGTGTACACACTAGCTGAGGAGGTGTCAGTGGCATGTAGGACTCCAGAAAATTTCTTTTAGAGAGGCAGTCATCCTCTTCCCTGTCAGAATTAGTCCTTCTCAGGGGTTTTTTGGAACTCTTTCTAGTCTTTGTTGTTTGTAGTTTATATCTTAGGTTTCACCTCGGATTGGTTTGTTCGATGAATTTTTCCTTGAATTGTTTTCTTTTTTCTATTAAAGTAAGTTTCTGAGTCTTCAAGAGACTCTGGTTCTCAGTACCAGTAGTCTTTGCCTGGGATGGCTTGCTTGGATTTTCATTTGTATCGAAGTTTCAGATATACACGTGGCTTGTATAAGGCCAGCACGCGTGTACACGCGCTCTAGCTTTACATAGCTCGCGTGCACACGCTTGTTGTTGAACTGTCAGCAGTGTGCTTGTGGAGAGAATTGTTGTTGAAGGTGAGGCAGTCATCCTTTCCTTTGACAAGAGTTATACCTCTCAGGTTTTTGGGTCTCTGTCATAGCGGTCAGTAACTTAGGTTTGATCACAGGAATAACTTTCTTTTTTCATTTAGAAGTTTTCCTCAAAATTTTCTTTTATAGGGTTTTTAGACAAGTGTGAGAGTCCAATTTTAATTTGCTTGTGTGTGATTTTTAAAGTGACTATTTGCGATCTACGCTTAGGCCAGAAGTTTTCTTGGTTTTGACTTGTTGATATCTTTCTTTTTTCCTTTGTGACCATTCAAATAAAAAAAAAATCTCTTATTTCTTTGTTTGGTTAAAAAGTGTTGTTTTTCATTAGTAACTAGGGAAACGTCTTTTCTTTCATAAGTTCTTAACGGTTTACTTAGTTCATAAGTAGCTCGTAGTTGAGTGAAATCCTACTTTGAGTTTGTTGTTCAAAGATCTTATAAAAAAATTTAAGTTTGAAAAGTTGTTTAAGAGTTGAGTTAAGTAAAGGTTTTTGTTTCCATCTTTTTGTTTATTTTTCTTTCGTCTTTCAAACATCACTAGTTTCACTTTCATAACCTTTGAATTACGACAAGCCATAAAAATTAATGCTAAATCTAAAATTCATTAGATTGTAGGGCCAACCAACTATTTTAGGGTTAGGGCCTTGAATTAGGTTGGAGAGGAAACTTTTCAAGGCCATTAAAATCAAACATTGAAGTCTGAGTTAGGGAGTGTCAAAGTCTAGTATCGTGAAAGTTATCCGGGACCCCTCTCTAACACAGAGGATAAACACGATGTCACGTGTGGAAAGGTAGCAGAGATAACCCCTCCAAAGCTAGAGAAATTGTAGTGGAGAACACATATAGAGGGCTTGTCTTGGGATTTTGTCGATTGCATTTGCCACGGAGCTTTGTGGGTCTCGAATCCATTCGAGGTCCTCAGTTGTCTTCCAGAACACTTTCTTTCGATACCCTTGATAGGTTTCGGGCTCGATACTCTGCTCATTGTGGTCTACCCGACTTTCGACTGTACCCACCTGGTGACTATTTGTGCGCTGGCAACCTAGTTGCCTATCTTTTTAGAGACATACACAGGTGACTGCGGGGGTATACCACGGTACCTAGGACAGACATCGGGCCATCCTTTGCAGAGTATACCTGGAGGGTGCTTCCATGTTCGAGTTTCACTTGCACCGGTAAGTTTCTCTAGTGTTTGTTTTTGTAACTGTTCTTCCAATTAGTTTAGTGTTTTCTTGTTTTATCTTGTAGGGACTTTTTTAGTGTGTGTTGTTTTTTGAACGAATAGAAAGCCCTAGAGTGTCTTTGATCTTCTTACACAGTGGAGGATCATGAGATTCGTTGGTCATGAAGGCTTCTAAGCCTATCACCGGTTACACTGGAGCCACCTCCGCCACCACTAAGGCGAAAGCTAGACCAACAAGGGTATTTTGAAGTGTCTAAGTCACAAGAAATTGTGCCCGACCAACATCCGGAGGAAATCACCGTTTTAGACTTTGGAGTGAAATCTCTTGGTCAACCTAAAACTCCAACCACTGATCTTTTTGGAACCCATCATCATATCGATTCACCCTTACAAGTGCCAGACAATGTCCCACGTAGCAATGGAAACAAATGTTGTCACTCCTTCTGGGAATTCTTCAATTCCCACTACGGTTGTCACCACAAGAGAGTTTCCACCTCCTAACCCACTGTCACCGGTCCGAGCCACCATGGTCTCGACCGCCTCTACATTGCATAGTGGTCTGATTCTGTCTATGGTGGTGGCCACAACCCCTTTCACACCAAGTGCGATAGGCCCTCCGTACTCATATGGGATGCCTAGCTTAGGTACAAGTCCTGTACTTTCCTACTCCACTTCACAGACTTTAGATATGGGGGTAGGGAGCTCTAACACTCCTCTGCAAGGTCGCATGGGGGGCACTTCAAATCCTTTTAATGCTTTCCCTTACGGGGGAGGCCATATACCTCCTTCATCCCCTTCGCTCGGTGGCACGCATCAGCAATCCGTCGGGCCACCTACACACCATAGTTTATTTGGAGCAGGTATTCAAGGACCACCTTCACATAATATGCCAATAGGTTCGAGACCATTTTCTTTGTTCGGTGCATTTGGTAACAATGCCATCTCGTCAGTTTCTTTCCCAACTGGGGGCAATCCCAGTTTAGGACAACCTATTCCTATGCAGGGTACTATTCTTGCACAGGGGGAAAACCCAGGAACTTCTTCCACATCAAGGCCTTGGAATTCTTGGTAGGTATCTGTTCCCTCATCAGGAATGCTAATCTGGGGCAATTATTTTCATAATCAATGGAACCCTGGACAAGGTACTATGCCTATCCCCATGGGATCGGCATGGGGCAACCCTTCCCAAAGTTCTCTGAATGTAATGCACGCCCAACCATCTATGTCCTATTTTGTTTATCAACCAATGATGTCTCCTCACACACATAATCCATACGTTGGTCTTGGCCATGGTTTTTACAAGAACCCAATCCAACAACAGAACTTTTCCTGGCAACCTGGTGCCAGTCAAACTCTAGGTCCCTTTTTCCCGGGTTATCACCAACAACCCAAACTACCTTTCCTGGAAACCTTGCATTTTCCAGACTTGACAAGGTTTTTGAATGACCCTATCTGTCACAATCCGCGTTGGCCCCCTATGCTGACGAACTTACCTTCGAACATACCAAAGTTCGAAGCCAAGCCTAACGAAGATCCAGGAGATCATGTGACTACCTTCCATCTTTGGTGCTCATCTAACTTGTTGAAAGACGACTCCGTACGGTTGTGATTGTTTCAATGTACTCTCATTAGGAGTGTCACAAAATGGTACATTGAGCTCGACTTCTCAAGATACTCTTCCTTCGACGAATTGGCAATGGCGTTCCTAAACCATTTCCAATTACCTGTGAGATACGACGTTGGCACATAATTGTTGGCCAATTTTGCACAGACAAAAGCAGAACATATCTCTAATAACATCCGAGAATGGAGACATCGAAAGAGTTTAATTAAGGTACCAATCCCACCAGCATTCCTTCTCGAGTGGTTCCTTAAGTCTTTGGTCCCACAGTTATCCAAAGACGTCGTGACATCGAGAGTATTTTATGAAGAAGACACCATCATGAGAGCTCAACAGCTTGAGCTAATCTATTCTCAGTCTGGTTTATTATATGATATCTTTCCAGATGTGCCACGCTCAATACTTGATAAAAATAGATAGAGAGTTGGACCTCATGTCGATGGTATTGTTGGTTCGGTACAAACAAATCCCGTTGAGAAACTGATGAAGCAATTGCAGCAATTGTCTATACCACACACAACGGCCAACCAAACTACTGTTTTGGCTGCTCCCCCTACTAAAACGTTGGATGTACACACAGTGTAATCAAAAAATCCAAAGGCCACCCAGCAGCTTGAAGGAAAGAAAAAACAACGAAAGAAGGGTACGAGAGATAAGAAACCCACTAATAATGTTGGCGGGGGCAACACTGAGAAATGGAAGGTGAGGTATCTGTGTAACCTGTGCGCGGAAGACCACCCGACTCACCAATGTCCTTGGCTTGTAGAGGCCCAAAATTTTGTGACACAACAACAACCTGCTGTGTTAACCAATCCATTTCAGCATGGGAAAAACCTAACCCAAGCCTCTACAAGCACGGAAGGGGGCAGTCAAGGACCCTCTCCGTCTTTGAACAATCCCACATCCACGAATGTGTATATGATGAAGGGTGATGATTTTATATCAATTAGAGCACATGACTACAGTAAACCAAGAACTTCTGAGAAGGGCAAAGAAGCCAAAATCCCATCTCTTCCTCTACAGATTGAGAAGACTTTAGGCGAAACAATGACACACATCCCAAAAGGCATGTTCAAAAAAGATTCTCACAACCCAAATGCAAGGGCCTCCCATAACTATTATGTGGTGGAGGATTTGTCTCAAACCCCTTGTGCGATGTCTGCTTTGGAGGTCCTCCAAAGCTTCCTTTCCCAGAGGAAATCTTTGTTAACCTCTTTAGGATCTACTGAGACTTGTAATCCGGGTACCATCATGCTAGATACAACTGACTTAAAACCTCGTCTACCTTACCACATAACGTTTCAGATAGTAGTGGCTCACCCCGCAAAAACTTTTACTCGAAATATTTTATGCACGGTGGTTGATGAGGGTGCCTCGACATGCGTTATGTCGTTGGCATGTTGGAACGCCATTGGCCAGCCCGTTTTGTCTCCGTCACCTACTCTTCTCACTTCTTTCGATGGTCATTCGTTCCGACCACTTGGTATCATTCCCTCTTTCCTCATGCAGTTAGGAGGGAAGACCATGTGCATCGAGGTAGAAGTAGTCGATGCACCCCTTGACTACAATCTCTTGTTAGGAAGGAGTTGGACTTATGCCATGCAAGTAGAGGTTGCTACAGTTTTTCGGGTCTTGTTGTTTCCACACGAGGACCGGATTGTGACCATTGATCAATTGTCTTTCTCTAGACCTGACCCTTCATTGGTGGTGTCTGCGGTCCCGATGATTGATAATCCTCAACCAAGCATAGTCAATGTAGGGGTTGGTTTGTGCCCATCTTTGATGGGTACCTTCGATTAATCGCCCCCTCAAGGCAATGTCAAGTTCATATCCGACCACCATAAGGTTGAGATTTTCCAAGTTTTGTCATTTCACACGACTTACTTCAACGATCCGTGGATACTTCCTTCCCCATCGGCCATGATGGCTGGGACAGGGCACCCGGGAATGTCCACGCCCTTGTCCATAGCTGAAGCAGCGTACTCTTTAGTCCATCAAGCTTTAGCCAACACAGATCCAACTTCTGCACAAGAGTTAGATCCGCTTCTAGAGCCTATTTGGACTCAAGGTTCTCTCGCTGACACCGATTCGTTAGACTTAGTCTTTCCCTCCAACGAAGCAGTAATTGAAGCAATGACTATTCTGGACAAACCTTGGGATGATCTTCATCATAGATCATACTTCCTCCCAGAGTTAAGAAGAATCAAATATGGAGAATTCACCTTGACTATGATTAGAGATAGGTCTTGTCCTATTAATCCCTTAGCCACAGATGAGGTCTATGCTGAGGGTAACATGGAAACCATTGATGAAACCATACCGATCAATATCTTCAGAACCCCTGGCGTCATGGAGAATGTTTTCGTCGAAGCTGACTGCTCCCTCGGAGAGATTCAACTCTTCACAGATCTATTTAAAGAATTTTGTGACGTTTTTGCCTCGTCTTACGAAGAAATTCCAAGCATCGATCCAAAAATAGTCGAACATGAAATCACAACTTATCCAGATGCCAAGCCTGTTCGGCAGAAGTTTCATCCAGTTAATCCCAGGAAAGCAGCAGCCATTAAGGTTGAAGTTGAGAAACTACTAAAAACCAGTTTTATCTATCCTATCCATTTGACCCAATGGGTGTCAAATCATGTGTTGGTCAATACAAAACAAGGCACGATTCGTGTATGTACAGACTTCCGTGATTTGAACAAGGCCTATCCAAAAGAGAATTTTCCCACACCATTCATCGACCAGATAATTGATGAATGTGTGGGTTGCGAGGCCTTCTCTTTCATGGATAGTTTTTTGAGATATAATCAAATACAAATCAAACCCGAAGAGCAGCACAAAACGACATTCATTTGTCCATGGGGTAAATGCACGTATCATAAGATGCCCTTTGGTCTCAAAAAATTTGGAGCAACCTTTCAGCAGGCCATGTCTTTTGCTTTCCATGACCTCATGCATATAGTCGAGGCCTATTTAGATGATTTAGCATCTTGATCTCACAAGAGAACAGATCATCCCACACACCTCTGACTTATCTTTGAGCATTGTCGCTTCTTCCAGATTCGCTTGAATCCAAACAAGTGTAGCTTTTGCATAACATCAAGACGTTTGTTAGGTTTCATAGTGTCAACAACAGGGATCATGGTCAATCCTCTCAAGGTTGAGGCAATAATTCAGTTGCCTCCCCCATGCACAATCCTTCAACTTCAGAGTCTACAGGGTAAGGTGAATTTTTTAAGACGTTTCATTGCCAATTATACCAAGATCACAAAGGGATTTATGAGCTTACTGAAGAAAGATGTTCCTTTTCATTGGGACAATGTCGCTCAATGCTCTTTTGACACGTTGAAACATGCCCTCATGACTACCCCTCTGCTTCGGCCACCTAACTATAACAAATATTTCTTATTATACCTGGTCGCAATAGAGTCAACCATCGACATGGTCTTAGTTCAGGAAGATGACTTGTTCTCAGAATATGTAATTTATTACTTGAGCTAAGGCCTCATAGGACCGGAACTCAATTATTCTCATATCGAAAAACTTGTGTTGGTAGCAATCCATGCTTTCAACGGTTTCGTCATTATGTTATGTTTCGCAAGACCACTGTCATTGTTGTCGTGAATCCATTCCAGTACATGTTGACATGATGGGTAATAAGAAGAAATATCAGTAGATGGATTCGTCCTCCAGGAGTTTGACTTAGATTTCGTTTCAACGAAATCCAAAAAGTCACTGGTCTTCGCAGAACTTATTTTGAAGCTTCCGGTTGAGTCATGTAATGTTGTGCCTGAAGAGTCGCCTATCAGAGGAGATATGTTTTTGATCACATCTTCAGATCCATGGTACGTAGATATACTTATCTATCTCCATACTTTGAAGTGCCCCACCTCTGCTTCTCGTGACAAGCGTCGATGTATACGCCATCAGGCTAAGAATTATCTCATACTCGATGATACGTTGTATCGAAGAGGTGTAGACTGCATCCTGTGCCAGTGTATCACTCATGGAGAAGCAATTATCGTGATTAACGATTTCCATACTGGAGCATGTGGTGGTCATTTGTCTGGGTTGGAAACAACCCAAAATATTTTACGAGCAGGTTACTTCTGGTCGACACTAATCAAAGATTGTATCGAATCGGTCAAGAAGTGCCACCCATGTCAGATCTTCTCTCGGAAGATGAAGGCACATCCCGCTCCCATGTTTCCTATCATCACAGTTGGTCCCTTCAGCAAGTGGGGGATTGATTACACTACATGCAACCCTCCTTCAGCAAGGGGGCACCGTTATATCAACGTAGTTGTAGACTATTTCACGAAGTGGGTCGAAGCTATGTCAACATTTAAATATGATGGAGAGACTGCGACTCTCTTTTTATTAAACCAGATAATAGCAAGGTTCGGCGTCCTGAGGGAGATTATCACTGACCATGGCAGTCACTTTCAAAACCAAATGATGACCAAGTTAACATCAAATCTTGGGTTACGGAAAGAACATTCGTCACCCTACTACCCCCAAGCAAATGGTCAGGTGGAAGCTGTAAATAAATCTCTTAATACCATCCTACAACAAACGATCAACTCAGCCAAGTCAAATTGGCATTTGATGTTATACTCGACATTATGGGCTTACCGAAAATCTGTTAAGACTGCAACCAGTTTCTCACCTGTTCAAATTGTTTACGGTCTGGAAGAAGTCTTTCCTATCAAATGTCAAATCTCATCCCTAAAGTTGGCAGTACAATTATTGCCAGACACTTCTCCACTTGAAGAGAAGTTATTATACCTTGAGCAGTGTCGTGATGCGGACCTGGCCAACGAGGCTCAAAAACATAAATTCAAGTGTCAGTATGATCAGTCCGTTCATCCTTGCATTTTCTCTAAAGGAGACCTTGTCCTGGTCTATGACCAAGATAAGGACCCCCTGGGGGCAGGAAAATTCAAACCCATGTGGTTCAGACCTTTCGTCATAAAAGAAGTTCTAAAAAAGGGGGCTTATCGTCTGGTTGAATTTGAGGGGAATGCTTTGGAAGAACCTAGAAATGGTCTCTACCTCAAGAAGTATCACTCATAGGTAGGTCACCATGGGTAATTTTTTGTAACATATGTATAGTCTTTGTACTATTACTTTCTATTTTTTTTAGTATTATGGACATGTCATTTTTTATGTTGTCTTTCGTCACTGTGGAAGATGTCAAGTGAATCCGAGGTATTCATTGGGTATGCAGACGGTGCTGGTCAGCACACTCGGAGGCTTGCTTCTGCATCTTGGGTAATTTTTACACCTCGAGGCCAGTTATTATCTTCCAGAGGTATATTCTTAGGAGACACCACAAAAAATGTCGTTGAGTATAGTGCAGTTATTGAGTTGCTTTGTGATGCCCTGTCATTTGATATCTCTCATCTTTGGGTCTATCTAGACGCTCAGCAGGATGTGTCTCAGTTAAATAGAGTCTACTGTGTTCATGATTCGACTTTACACCGACGATTCCTTAGGGTACGTCTCTTATAACGAAGCTTTGATTATATTACATATTTTCATGTTCCTAGGAGATTAAACCAAATTAAAGATACTCTAGCTAATCAAATTTTAGATTGGCATCTCACACACATATGAAAGGACATACACATAAACATGTAAATACATTTTTAAAGAAAAATATGATCTATAAGACACAAAAAGACATAAAAATCCATATATAATGTCATAATCACCGGAGTACATAGGTGGACGCAAGCGCCTCAAAAGTATGACCAATAACGAGTCATGGGGCTTATGCCCTCAAACAATATATACAAGTAGTGCTCTCGACACGTGAAAAGTCTAGACTAACTAAGGTCAGGGCATGTGGGCCCTGTTGTACTGATGAACAGTGTTTGCCAAACGCTGAAACAATCAGACCCACGTCCGTGGTGCCCCCACTACATGAGGCTGCATAGATGGTGGCATATCCTCAATCTCTGCCATAGGGACCCTGTGGGTGAGAGAGGTAAAGTTTCTCTCAACTCATCTCAACACCCTCTCAGCCTCCCCGACTGGAAGCTCTCCTACTGCTGTTGGTCCCCCTGCGGAGGCAGGTGCGGCCCCTGGCCAAGGATGACGCATATTCCTCGCATAGTTTGTAGGTCGCATCGGTCCCATATATGCACACAACAAACACATATCTGTCAAATACTCTGGTATAAAAAAAATGATATATAAAAAATAAAAATAAACATAAAAATTACATATGTTTCACAAAAAAAACAACAACAAAACAATGATGTAAACGTACCCATCTCTTCTCGCTCCTCACTAGGAGGTACTGGTATCTTAGGATCTCTCGAGAAATCAATCCCAACATAAGGGTAATCCTCTATGACTGGGATCTATCGCGACAACCAAGTGAAGAAATCATCGTCAAAAGACTCATTGGTCCTTCCACCACCCTGTCGTGGCAGTAACATTGCCCATCTACAAATTGCAGGAAGAGAGGCCTGATGTCCTCATACCACTACGCAAGGACTGAAGCTTGGAACCCTTTCAAAGAAGAAAGAGCATAGAATGGTCCTGAACTCAAAGTTTCCTCTCTGTCCGCGACCGACAATCTGTTAGCTGCCTCTTCATACAATCTAGCAATGTAGTGCTCCAGTCAAATATTTGTGCATTTAAGCACTAGACTACACATTTCATCTGTGCACGGGATGCTTGATGTAGAGTCGCAGAACCAGTCATCCACCCAATAAGAAACACAATTTCCTACAACGATAAGTCAGTGATCTTTCTTATGGGAACCTATGAGCTTGATCGCTATGTACCAGCCTCACAATAAATTCCTATCAATTCCGATATGTTATGAGGCCCTGAAGGAAATGTCTGGAAGTTGAATGGTTCCCCTCTCCTGGAGAGGCCAGTCAAAAAATATATGTTCTCTATCATAGGCACCAGTGACTACCCCTCTAACATAAAGGTCTCTACATCAGGATGCCAATAATCAACCAAGGCATTCGGTAGCCTAGGTTGTGCCCGCATAAAAGGACATAAGAAGAACTTGAGCAACACACATTGCATTAAGGTAGCCACAACATTGGGGTCTTCCTCGACCAACTCACTAACATACTCATGCTCTCTTTCCCTCCAGTGAACATACATCCTGCAAAACACCAAGTTCAGGAGGGTTAACCCTTGTTTTTTTAAATTTTTTCATTCAATAAGGGGGTCCAGGCGGGTTGTAATGATGACAGTCGCGTGTACACACGTGCAATTTTTACTCTACCCGATTGTACACATGGTCTGTCATAAGAAAGTCCACGTGGACCTAGGGCCAACCTTTTGAAGGTCGATGTCCCCCCAAAACTTGAAACCCAAAGCATAAATAAATATTTAAATTGCAAGAGGAGAGAGTTTATACTTACTTGGTCCAGACAGATGGTCATTTTGTCCACTGTATCTCCCGAAATCACCACTTTTATCAAAGGGTTTTTTTTTCTCCAGAGTCAATTTCCACATCAGTAATGGTGATAATGAGCTGCCAGCCTCTATTTATAGACTTTTTGGCCTCTTTTTGTCACTTTTTTGGCCCCCCTTATCATTTTATTTAAACCAAAAACCATTTATATTGATTCAGGAGTTGCATTGGAAGGGTATGATCGGGTATCAGGACATTGTTTTGGAGTTTTGGGTAACTTTTGATGGTCTGTGGAAAAATATCAGATGGTCAACTTGAGCATGTAGGTTAGGTTTCCACCCTGACTTTTGTATCTCGTTGTCTTTATCTCTTTTCCATAGGATCAATCCCATCAGGTTGTGACACAGAACCATCATTGCTACTTTAGAACTGTCGCAAGTTGGTGGTAGAGCTTACCGGAACATGGATTCCCTAGGTAGATCCTGGTTGCATTATGGTGTCCATGCTGTCTCTAATCACTGTAGGCTTGGGAGTCCTTGATTTTTTTCCTGATTACGAGTTTGAGCCTCATTTTCATGATTCTTTTTCACTCTTGACCTCACCCTCGGGACCCGCAAAAGACATAACGGGTCTTCTTTTAAGCCCTTTTTAGACCCTCTAAACATGAAAAGATTTTCGAGCGATCTTGTGGCCTTTCATGCTTGTTAAACTGCAATTTGAAAGTCATGTCTGTCCGGCAGTAGTTTACCCCCTTTTCGGTCCGGACGGTCACCTGTACGACCAAAGGTATACTCTAAGGAACTTCAATTCTCTAGAAGAGTACTCTCAGGTATCATTTTAACCCTTTTTCGGGCCTGAGGGACTAAATTTACGAAAAAGGAACCCCCATGGAGTCCATAGTTAATCTCTTTTCAGACTCCCTAAAATTGAAAAGATCGTCGAGTGACCTTAGTCTTTCACACTCGTTAAAATGGTCCAGAAGAACATTCCTAACAGAGTCCACAGTTAAGCTTTTTTCAGACTCCTTAAAAATGAAAAAATGGCCGAGTGATCTTGTCTTTATCACACTTGTTAAAATGGTTTTGAATAGACATATTGTCGGTGATAGTTTACCCCTTTTTTGAACCGGCTAGACTACCTTCGAAAAAGGTACCCCAGTGGAGTCTCCTTTTACGTTTTTTCAGACTCTCTAAATATGAAAAACCGTCGAGCTTACCTTCTCTGGGCTCGTTAAATTCACATTGAAGGATGTTACCATTGTGTGTTGTATTAATCGCATTTTCATACCCATGTCCTTGGCCTAATGTCGGCTCCATGTTTCTCTCAACTAAACCATCTAAATCATGCCTTATACGCAGGCCCTGTAGTACTTTGCCTCTGCGTCTTAACACCTTTGGCCCCTGGAGGATTTTTCCCAAGTGTCCTTACTTTGAACATAAGTCTTGTCCCTATGCCTTGAACTTGTATGTTTGAAACATTCGTTCCTCTATTGTAACGTAACATTCTTTTAATCTTTTTCCAAAATTATTGAAAAAGACAAAAAAAATCAAATATACCCCAAAAAGAGGAAGGGAAAAATATTTTCTTTATTGGCAGCATAATGAGTCACCCTTGGATAAAGCACATATGTTTGTTTGTTTGTCAAACTCTAGGATTTAATACGACCTTAGGAAGTTGTTATCACTACGTAGAGCTATGTCCTCCTCCGTTTGGTTATTCTTCCAAACATATGGAGAGTTTGCGTTGCCTCTTGCCTTGTAAACTTATGTTAATGCCATGTTGCCTGAGTCTCATCATTTGTCGTGTTGTTGTCTAAGGGAATTTTTTACCAAGCCTGAGTCGGCCCCTCTGCAGTTTGTCTCTTGCCCTCATACCCGACCATCCTGAACGTCCAATCAAGTACTTGTTCGAAATCAATGAAGCCTTCAGTCTGATCATCAAGATTCTCTAGTCCATGAACGACGAGCTGTTGAATACCTCTAGTTAGTGAATTCGTACACTCATATTACACTCCTACCCAAGTTTTGAAGATTTTGAAGTTGTTGCTCATCTCCAGCCATCAGGCCTTAGTAGCTTCTAAGAAGATGGATACTTTACACGTATATCATTTTGATTTCGAGATGTAGCTCCACTATGTATTGTTTGCGGCTACACTTTATATAGTTATATGACATGGATCTACAGTGTATTTGATTGGTAGACATGATTTTCTTTTATCCCGAGCATGGGTATGCCTGCCTCAGTGAGACAATTGTTATTTTTGCAGATGACACCTCCTGATTTCTAGTCCCTGGGCTCACTTGTTCGGCACATTGGTGAAGATTGTTAATGTATTTCAGCCATCAGATGCTCTTATGACCTCACACATTAAGGGGCATCTATTATAACCCTAATTTGCACCAGACATGCTTATCTGGCATCAGGCCATCTCAGATTCCTTCTTTTCCAAAACACTATTGAACAACTCTTCTTAAAAACACCTTTTATAAAATGCCCACACACCCTGCTCCATTATTGCATGCGTGTACACGCTAGCTGACCCAAAACAACCTACATGTACCTACAAAAGCACGAAAAAAGGAAAGTTGCTAACATAACACACAACTTTGGGTGAGTTAACTAAAACTTTCAGCCATGCATGGCCGAGGGATCAACCAAATACCTAGCTTCTTCTAGCCTATAAAAGAAGGGTTAAGGGTCCCATTTGGAAGAGGAGAATCATAGTAAAGAAACTATACCCGATTGCGCATTCCCTTTGTCCCAACCTTTAGCCATCCTTGTGCAAAGACAAATACAGAGCAAAGAAGTTGGATGACAGTTGAAGAGGAGCCCAGGACGAGGTTCGTGGAGAAGTTGCCAACTTCATCATTGTAAGTTGACTTCTTGAGGTTAATAATAAAGAAGTACTTTTCCCGTCCCACCATATGAGGTTTTCATGGTTTATTGCATACATGTTGATTGAATCTCTAACCCATTAATCTATATATCAAATGCATGTGGAGTTCTTTGTTTATATTGTGTCAATGCAGGTCAGCCTTGGGAGGAGAGATGTAGTCAAAGAGTGATCAAGCATGAAGAAGGATCGATATCAAATGCCCGAAATAAGGTATGCTCACTTGATCTTCTTAACTACGTATTTTCTTAAGAAAAATGGGGATTAGGTCCGGGACGATGGTAGAAAGTAGGAATCTTTAGGTCTTTTCTACATTCATAATAAAACCCTAAGTGCTAGTCCGTAGAGGGATTTCCCACTCACAACACCTTCAAAGAAGATCAAAATCCTTTCAAGAAAAAGATGAGATGGATCAATCCCTCGTTGCTGCTTTTGATTGAAAAGGAGGTAAAGAAACTATTTTATGCCAAAATTATTGTTTCTTTGAGATTTTCAAAGTGGGTGGCCAACCTTGTGCCTGTAAGGAAGAAGAGTGATGAAATAAGGTTATGCGTGGATTTTTGGAACTTGAATAGAGTTTCCCTCAAAGACAAATACCTACTTCCCAAGATGGATTACATCCTGCAGAAGGTAGTTGGATCCCAGAAAATGTCAATGCTAGACAATTTTTTTGGTTACAATCAGATCATGGTGCACCCGGACGACTAGGAGAAGACAGCCTTTACAACACCATGTGGTATGTTCATGTATGGAAATATTCCTTTTGGGATTATGAATGCTGGAGAAACTTTCCAGAGGGCCATGGATATAGCATTTTCCGAGGAGAAATACAAGTTTATAGTGATTTACTTGGATGAAATCACGATGTTTTCATATTTCAACAAACAACATCTTGAACTTCTGAAGAAGGTTTTCCATAAATGCAGATAGTTTGGTATCTCATTAAATCCAAAAAAACAAATTTTGGGATGCAAGAAGGAAATTTCTTGGGACACATAATCTCAAAGGAAGGCATAAAGATAGACCCCAATGGGGTGGAATGGATTTTGAAGATCAACACTCCTAGGATTAAGAAAGAGGTGCAGTCTTTCTAGGGAAAGGTGAATTTTCTGAGGAGGTTCATTCCAAATTTAGCCAAGATTATAAATCACATCACGAGTATGCTTAGGATAGGTAATGAGATAAAGTGGACCCCTGAATCCAGGAAGTCATTTGAAGACATCAAGGTTGCACTGACCAAAGGTCTCATGTCATCCAACCCGGATTTCACACGGAACTTTATCTTATTTTCCTTCACCTCATAAAACAACATCGTTGGCGTCGTGTTATAGAAGGATGAGAAGAATTTCAAAAATCCTATAGCCTATTTCAACATAACATTGAGAGACTCCCTACTAAGTTATGATATAATGAAAAAAAAAATGTACACCTTAGTGAATGATCTCAAGGATTCAATACTTATATACTTCATTACTGCATCATTGCTTATCTACCTAGAAATTTCATCAAGGATATCCTGACTCATATTGATCCTAAGGGGAGAAGGGGTAAATGGATCACATTCATGATGGAATATGACCTCAAAATAAAGCCTACAAATATGATTAAGGGTTAGGGGATTGCAAAATTGATGGAGCAGTCAAAATGTGATGTTTTGGGAATAAATTTCATAGTTGATCTGTCGGAGAATCCACAAGAAGAAGCAGTCCCAGAGGTATCTCATAAATTCATCAATTTGCCTTGGTACACTGAAATTATTTACGTGTTAAGGAATTTACAAGCTCCTCCAGGGTTGAGTAAAACCAAGGCCAAGTTTTTTCTATTTTAAGGAGGATAAGTTTTTCATCCTAGACAACTCTCTGTATTGGAAGGATCTAGGAGGGATCTTTCTAAATTGTTTGTTTGAAGAAGACACAAGAAGGGGATATCAAGGAGTTCCATAAAGGCGACTGCGGGGGGCATCATTACTGGAATACCATCATGCACAAAATATTTAGGGTTGGATATTATTGGCCTAGTATTTTTGCAGATGTATACAAGGAAGTTTCCAGTTTCCACAAATGCCAGATATTCGATGGGAAAAGAAAGATGCAACCCCTGCCGTTAAATCCTATCTCTGTCGAGGCACTGTTTATGCAATGGGGTCTGGATTTTATAGGATAAATTCATCTGCCATATTTATCCCAACATAGATGGATACTAACAGCCACAAACTATTTCACCAAATGGATCTAAGAGGTCCCCATAAGGAAAGCTATCGACAGGGTAATTATTCATTTTTTGGAGACCAATATCCTGTCTAGATTTGGTTCCCTGGTCAATATCATCACGGACAATGAAGCGACGTTCAAATCTAATAAAATGGAGAAGTTTTGTAACGAGTACAACATAAACCTGGGACATTCTATGGCTTATTACCCATAGGGTAATGGATTGGCAGAATCATCAAACAAAAGTTTAACCAGGATTATTAAAAATCTCATGCAGGACAAAAAGAAGGATTGGCACAAGAAGCTTATCTACGTGCTATGGGCTGACAGAATCACTACCAAAAATTCCATCTCCATATCGCCTTTCCAAATTGTATATGGCATGGAGGCAGTTTTCCCCACCTCGTTGGGATTTCCAGTCAAGAGATTGTTGCAAGAGAAAGAATCCAAACCAAACAAAACTTAGAGGAGGATAAACGAATTGGTTCATGCACAAAAAATGAGTGAACAAGTTTTCAACTGATCACAGCTTCACCAAGATAGGATGAAGAATATTTTTGACAAGAACACTAAGAAGGAGGATTTCAAGGTAAATGACCTGGTGCTGAGGTGGGATGCCAAGAATGAAGACAAAGGGAAACATGGAAAGTTTGATCATATTTGGAAGGGGTCATTCAGGATTGTCGCGTATCATGATAACAACGCATATTTGCTAAAAGAGTTTAATGGAGAATTCACTGGTGGGGGACCTGTGACTGGAAAGTTCCTTAAACATTATATGGTTTAGTATGGTTTGTTTCAGTCTTTTATGTCATTGTAAATAGCCATTTTTAATGTTTCAAAGAAGACGTTTAGAGTCAGTAGTCATCAGAAAATTGAAGCCCGAAGTGAAGGCCTAAGTTTATGCTGAGTCTAGTCGTGACTATGTTAAGGTCCTAACCCGCACATAGGTAGATCAATGTATTCGGATGTAATAAAGGTCAATATTAATAAGACCTTTCAATAAAATAGAATAAGGCGGATGTAAGAAGACCTAATAGAAGCTTCCGCTTCTAGAAGGATC
>ML783934.1:857036-882206 GCA_009831015.1 Picea engelmannii | reverse complement strand
TTTCATTTCTGTTCTGCATATTTTATATATCTGGTATCTTGCAAGTGGTATCAGAGCACTTTCCTTGGCAAAAATTGTGGGTATTTTTTTTTCAGGGTAGAGACGTATTCCAGCGTCTTTAAGCCACAGAGATCTGTCGTTACACGCATAAACCCGCGTTTGAGGGATTCATACACGCAGGAAATACAAGTGGTTCTTAAGCGCACGTTTGTTGGCCACCCTTGTAACCCCTGTTGGTACCCCTTCGAGTGGTAGCGCATCAAATAAAACCCAGTGGTCAGGCACCCAGTAAGTTGTTCTTTTCCACCTCACCAGGAGGATAACATACCAATTGGAGCTCATTGTTAGCACCGTCATTTTTTAGTTAGAGTAATTCCTAGATGAGTCATGGTTCATGTGTCAAAACGTGTGAGGACAGGTACTGAACAACGAATGGGTCTAAGTCAACAAGTGGCGCATCTATCCCTTGGAGTTAGGAAAGTGTGTCATAATTAACCATGTGTGAATTGTAAAGGTATTTTTCCCAAAAGGTCGAGTCCTGTCAGAAAGGGGGGTTTTATGTGCCAGAGGTCGAGGCAAGTTGTTAGAGTAAAGGTCATGTCAACATATATAAAAACCATCATCATCTAATTATGAATTCATAAAGGTTAATAAATCATGACGCTCATATCCCGTATACTCTACAACTCTTATCATATGTACTTTGCACACTTCAAAGTGTACCTATCGCGCGTGTGTACTACACAAATCTTCATCCTGCTTCAAAAATTCTCGTCAACATGGATTCAACATCCTTTGTCATGATTCCAGCCCTCTCTCGTTCAATTATAAATACTAGTCACCCTGTGTGTTTCTCCTTTACCATATGAGTTTGTGAGTTGTCTGTGATTTTTCCTGCAAATCATAGGTCCTTCATTGTGGGAAGGTTGATTTCCATCAGTTATGTTGTGAATTTGTTCAGTCAATATTGTCGCGTCTCCTTCATCTTCAGTCATGGTTTGAATCTTGTTGGATTTTTCCATGAGCTAGTCTGTCGGGCGATGGCTTCTCTCGCAATCATCCTTTCTTCCTCAGAGTCATTTCCTATCATGCCGAGTTGTTTTCCTCGTCCAATTTCCCTGGCTCACCACCAGTGTTGCAATGCCTTGCCACCATGCCAGAATTTTTTGTCGCACTTCCCTACTACAACAAGCCTACTGTTACCATTTATCGTTGGTGGCCGCACAGTAAACTCCTAGAGTTACTTTTTATTGTTGCACAAATCATCTGCCACTGCCACCCTACAAGTCTCTGCGAAGTGTATCATTCTCCATTTTCCACGCGAAGAGGGTGTCATCTTTCATTACCGCACGCGCATGAAACAAATACACGTTTGCATCCTGGAAACATCCCAAGACATAAGGAAAAAGGTGCAAAGTGGAAAATTCGTGAGGCCCAAATATCAGGACTTGGCGTTAATAAACGAATATCTGAATGTTAAGGAATCTTTTGAACAGGTCGGATGTATGCACTATTGCGAGAAAATCCAAGGATACAACGTGAAACTGGATGAAAAGTTTGCTCTCATATTTAATGGGGTTCGCGCGATCATTGCGGAAATAACATTCCGGGTGATGGAGGAAACTCTGTTAGCCGCTCCAGATATCCCTCCGTGCAGTGAAAGGTGGTCTAAAGGAATGCCTTTAGACATATTATGCTAAGAATAATTCATCAAGCCAAACTTCCTGAACAGGAAAATCAAAGTGGGCGTTCCAAGTCGAAATCTATGGGAGCCTTTTCAGAAGATCTTAAAGGTGATTATAAGGTATTTCACCTATGAAATAAGGTCTGACATAATATACCCACATCACGTCAAGTTGTTGAAACATTTCACAAGGAAAAGTCCTTTGAAATTACCATTCTTCTCTCATCAAAGCCTAGGAGGAATGGCAGACAACGTCCAAGCCGAAGCGAACCATCCGAGGAAGAACTTATTCCATATATCATTAATTAAGTTGTTGGTAGTCGAGGAATTGGGATGGATGAACAAAGACTGGGATTCATTCCTAATTTCAGTTGACATCCCTAGAGACCCCAAAGGAGACTTCCCTCTACCCACGGGAGGAACAACATTTCAAAGCACGAGGGAAAGAATGAAAGAGGCCCTGGGAAAAGGAAAAGTGATAGAAGACATGTCATCCCAACAGCTAATACCCCAAAAAAGAGGTAGGTTGAGTTTGGTCAAGAAGCCCGAGGATACCCAAGCTCCAAAAAAACTATGCACCTAATGTGTTGCTGAGAAGTTACTTCTGCACGTTGTCCAGCTAGAACCTGTCGAAGGTTCAAGCCAAGGAATTAGTGAAAGACAGAAAAGGTCGGGCACTGCCACTAAAAGCATGGAGGTTCAGGAACCGTCACAATAGTTGAAGAAAGCGCAGTTCACTATTGTCAAATTATACTAGGAGAATAGATAATTGAGAAAACAGTTAGCATAAAAATACTGTTGAAACAACAATGTCGTAGAGCCGAGAAGGGAATGAAAATTGGCTCAAGAAACAACTCAGAGAAGCGCAAGACGTGATCATTCACCTACGTGAGGAACAAAGGATGTCAGAGGAAAGAATCATAGAGAACTTCAAGGAAAGTGAATCGGCCATGGAAAACATTTGCACGACTCTTTCCAGCGCTCAAATGAAGTTAAAGATGAATGTGTTTTGCGGAGATAGTTGAATAATCTGAAAAGACGAAACTAGTCTCTTAGGAAAATGCTTAGAGTATTAAGATTTTAGGTGAGGCCAGAGACATGATTGACCTGACCCCATTTTTTTCTTTTTGAATGTGGCACAAAATTTCTCTCCCCTCACGTCCTATTTCCTACCGAGAAACAAGGAGTCTGACAGGTACCTGCGCAATGGATATTCGTCGCACAGATTTTGTAAGACCATCTATCAAGAAGGAAAAGTGTAGGGGAAACACATAAAAATTTTTAAGGAGATGTGTGGCCCCTCGACCGTCGTCACCACCTGGAAAGCACAAGTGAAATCCCACAATCATCTGCCATACCAACTCTCCACATGCATACTATAGCCAATGATCATGCAATAGCAACCAAATCCCGTTACACTGGGTGACAAAATTATGACAGTGTGCTCGATCATTTGGGTAACCACTCAAGGGAGAAACATTGACGCATCACCTCCTAATGATTGAATCTTACTGATGACCGAATGATCTTGATAAAGATGTCGGTTATGACATGATTGGGTGTATTTCAGTTTCCATTCTTAGTAAGTTCTATTCGAAAGGTTATCTGGTAGGGAATAACCGAAACCGAAATTCTAGGAGTAGTAGTTTAGAGCGTGGCAACCCAAGGGGCACATTTTTTTCTATATATTGCTTTTTTTCAATGTAATCCAGGTTGGTTGGCAAAGTAGTGTAGACAATAGACTATTGAATGTAATCTTTGAACCTGGTTGAAATATAATGCATAATTCCTTGGGATTTTATGAAAAGATTATAATGGTGGTGGTTTGATGTATTGTGATCTCTCCTATGTATGTACTTCTTGTTTTCAGTATATTCATGTCTTTACTATGTTTAAATTGGAACGTTTAATAAGTATATAATTCATTGCACCGTTCTTTAGACTTAGGAAAGATGAAGATCCCACTAAAACCTGTAGCTAATCTAGTGCACCAGAGGCCTTACGATGTTCAGTCTACTGAAGGATCATATATAAGTTCTTAAACTTATGTTGGATCAATGAAAACATTGTCATATTTCACTGAACTTGAAGAAGTGCATTTTGTGTGCACTGTTTGGAATTCTATTGGGACATGTAGTGTGAAAACAAGGACTATTGTTAGATCCAGTTAAGATCGCAATCATTTTGGAGTTAGAACCACCTACATCAGTTAAACATATGAGGGCGATGTTGGTTCATACAAGTTATTATAGGAAATTTATCAAGGGATATGCGTAGATCACAACACCGATGGAAAAGTTACTAAAGAAGGAAGTGAAGTTTCAATGGAATTAATATTTTCAGAGGGGCTTGGATACCCTAAAATAGAAGTTTTTGACCTCACCAAGTTTAATTTTTTCATATTGGAACAAAGAGTTTCATGTACATGTGGATGCATCATCCATAGCGTTGGGCACAGTACTATCCCAGCCAAGGGAAGGAGACATAGAACACCCAATTTATTTTGCAATCATGAATCTTTCTATAGCAGAGAAGAACTATACAACCATAGAACGAGAAGGATTGGAGATGGTATATGCACTACAAAAATTCATGCATTATCTATTAGGGTCTCACTTTAATATGTATACAGACAATTCTGCATTAAAATACTTAGTTAGCAAGCTAGTGTTGGGGGGGAGAATATGTAGGTGGCTCTTATTATTTCAGGAATACGATTTTGAAGTCATAGTGTAACCAAGGAATTTGAATGCAGTACCAGATCATCTATCATGCATATTGTCAGGGGAATATGTGGGAAATTTAAATGGCAACTTCCCATCTGTGCAGTTATTTGTAGTAAGGATGGTGGATTATTATTTCTTGGACATCGTACAGTTTCTAAACACAGGCATGGCTCCATACGAGATTGTTGTAGCACTAAAGAAACAACTGGTAGTGAAAGAAGTAGATTATTAGTTGATTGTAGGGAATTTATACAAGATGGGTGCAGGTGGAATACTGAGACGTTCTGTGCTAGAGCATGAAATTCCAGTAACACTTGAAGAAGTACACAATGGAATTGTTGGAGGAAATTATGTAGGGAGAGAAATTGCACAAAATATTTTGCGTGTAGGGATTTGGTGGCCTACACTTCACAAGGATGTGAAGGACTATTTTCAGCCATGTGATGTATTCCAAAGAGTGGGAAAGCCATCTAGGAGGGTCGGAATTCCTTTGAATCCACAAGTTACGTTGCAAGAATTTGAGAAATGGGCCATGGACATTATGGGGACAATTAACCCACAAAAACGAAGATTGGGGGAAGGTACATCCTTACTGCAACAAAGTATTTGACAAGATGGAAAGAAGCAACCCCAGTTATAGACTCTACTGCAGAAACTGTTGTGTGATTTCTGTTCAAAAATGTAGTCACAAGGTTTGGATGTCCGTGCATATTACTTAGTGATAAAGGGATAAAGTTTCTAAACAAAACAATCGTATCATTGACTGAGGATTTCCATCTTCATCATCAAAAGAGAAACACATATCATCCTCAGGCCAATGGAACTGTGGAAGATTTTAATAATATCTTGGTGAATTCCTTGAAAAATATTTTCAATGTAGGGAGAGATGATTGGGACTTATGAGTTCTTATAGTCTTATGGGCTTACAAGACTACAAGTAATAAGTTGACAGGACAGACACCGTTCAGGTTGGTCTATGGGAAAGAAGCAATAATGCCAATGGAGTTTATTCTTCCTAGCCTGTGCATTGTAGCAATCACAAAGCTATCAGACACAGGCATGATAGAGGAGAGGTTGGAACAGTTAGTAAAACTTGAGGAGGATCGGTTTTTCACAGGATTCCATCAGCAGGTTCATAAAACCAGAGAGAAGGTCGCGCATGATCGGCACATTAAACAGAAGAAATTTCAAGTCGAATATTTGGTATTACTCTATGACAACAAGTATATGAAGCATCTAGGGAATTTTCGAATGCATTGGTTAGGACCTTATGTGATTCAACAACTAACAAAGACATGTGTTACATGGTTGGAAACCTTGAATGGGGAAGTCTTGGAAGGAATGATGAATGGAAATCAGTTAAAACTCTATAGAGATGGCCGACAGGCTACACAGTAAGTTGGGATGCACTGGAATACATGTATTATAGCAAAATTTGTATCATAGTAGGAAAATAAAAGAAGGAAAAACAAATAAAAAGTAGATGTATGGAAAAGAAAAAGAGTGTTCAAGTACCAAGGAATAAGAACATTCACATAATGAATGGTCATCACACATTAGCATATCGTTGCACCAAACTAGGAGATGAGACACAGACGAGATAGATTGTGACACGTACAAATAAAACAACAATAAAACAGTGTGAATTTTGGAAATGACAAGACCGTTAAGAGAATTAAAGCACATAATTGACGGTTACACAACATGAGTGAATTGTAATAAAACGATGTATAAGTATTAAATGGGAAAATTCGTCAGAAATCACGACAGATCGACAGTACAAGGGATAAATCACATGATGGATTTTGTAATCAAGATGCAATTACAGAACAACTCGACAACCATGGTGGTGGATGGGAAAATTTAGTTAAGGAAAGATGGGACAAGTACAATCGGCATGAAAGAACAAAAACATAATAATATCATTATGTGTAAATCATTCTTTCATACCAATGAGATAAAATAAGAGAGATATAGAGTGAACTGGAGAACAAAGCCGAGCTACAACTACCAGAGAACACATACAATGCCATTTAAGGAACCTGTCATCCAAGACAAATGGGGAAAGATCCACTAGAAATACTACCGGCCCCCCTTAGGATGAGTAGGAAAGGAGATATGCTTGGAAAGACTATCAACCTCAAGTTTTTGGATCATGACGTTACTGTTGAAAAACCATTTTCGGAGTTGTCTAGGTAAAAATACCCATGCAGTGAGAGAGTATCGGATGCAGGGGCTCACATTACTTCTGACGTAAATTTTCATGCATAATTCAATGGACTCAGTAAAAGGTTTGAGGGTTATGAATGCTTCATGAAATTAAATGAGAAGGAAACATATCATGATCCCAATGAAAGAGAATTTACCCAGAAATTGGCTTCATATACGGGGCCCAAACTGAACCTGAAAGATTTACCAAGGGGTGTAGGCAAAGAGTAGGATGGTATCGGGATTAGAAGTCTCAGGGGATTATCGATAGAGAGGACGATTATAGGAAGAGGAGGCTTAACATAATTATTTCACCTAGTAGAAGCAATGATTTTTCCATGGGCAACATGATCCCTGATGTCGTTTTCTGGACTAAGGACACCATCAAGAAGGAAGAGGCCTTCAAGAGGGAGAAGGAATAAACTCTAAGGATTATTGTGAAGAAGCATAAGGAATAGGAGGAGAAGAACAGGAACACATTCAAGGAAATTGATTAAGCTATAAGCATGGTGAAGAAGACCGAAGCAACAATCCAAAAGTTGTATAAGGAAATTCCAAAAGTTCCCCTAGTAGTTGTTGATTAAGGTTGGTTGTCATTGATGTCAACCCTTGAAGAAAGCCCGATAGCACAAAGGTTTGGGTAATGGACCCAAGTTTGTTTTATGTAAATATGACTCATTATTTTCTTGTTGTGGTTGATAATAAGTATAAATTTATGAACTCCAATTGGTCCCCTTATGGTGAAAGTCCTCACAGGAAGGCGCTTTGCGGATTGAGTTATCCTAGAAGTATGGTTAGAGAACCCATGCTTATTTGTGGAATAATGAGATGAAGGTTTGTGAATTTGTCAGTGAAACTATCCTATATGGATAGTGTTTGTCATGCTATTTCTGGTGGTATGTGGATTGTCACATAACTCCTCACGGTTATAGAGTTATGGCCATGGGAAGTTGGAGAACCCAGGTTTGGGTAATGGACCCAAGTTTGTTTGATGGATAATGGTATGAGTTTTTATATATTTGTAGGTAATACTATTATATATGGATATTACATGTCATTCCATTTCTAGTGGTATGTGGAACATCACATAACTCCTCACAGATTGAGAGTTATGGCCTTACGAAGTTGGAGGACCCTCATATGTCATCTAGAAGCCCCAAAAGGTCAAAGTAGTCAAAATGGTTTAAGAGATTGTAGAAGGTAAATAATAAAATGAAATTATGAGTGTACTATAATTCAAAGTGAATACAAATGAATTATTTAAATAATAAATTTAATGGAGAAATTAGAAGTGGGTTAACCCTAAAATAAGGAAAGTGGGCAAAGTGACCTATAAGATGTTTTTAAGGAAGCTACTTGGAGAGTATAAATAAGAGGCAAGGCTCTCTCATTTCATATCACACTTGGGAATATTGAATATCTATAGTTTTATGAGGTAAAAAAAGGATATCTAAGCCAAATTTCTGAGGGAAGGTGAAGAAAAGAAAGCCGGAACTCAAGGAAGGATAAATTCTTTTGATGATGTTGTCTAAGGTATGTTATTTACAGGTCATCTCACCATTTTCGCAATAACTTTTTTTCTAGAATGATTTAGACCGTGAAATTGATATGTCACTGAGGAAACATATCCAAGTATCTGTGGTAAAACATGCATCTTGTGGGTCGTTTTATGTTTGGAGTTACACTCCATGGAAAATAGGGTTTGTGGCTAGTCCTAAAACTAGTCTAAAACAAGTGTTTCGGGTAAAAACATCATAACTTATTCATAATAGATCCAAATTACGTAAGACCAAATTTTTTTATTATAGTACATTATTTTTTATTCTGTGTAAGAGTTTCAGATCTATTCAACAAATATTCCATGCGGGGCATGCTCTACACGATCGCTCTCTAGAATAAGCTAGAATTCAGCAAGGTATGGCATTTTTTCTATAAATCCTTTTTTGAGAGGTTCCAAGTAGTGACACCTGGAGAAATTGCATAAAAAAAACTGAATAACATTGTATATCAGTTTCAGATCTTTATTCATTACAAGTACAAAGTTATGATTATTTCAAGTTAGGGTTGTTGACTAATCCAAAACTAGTCATGTGAGACTAAAGAAAAGTTTGATGAAAATGGTAGTCTCTTGTTGTTAAAGTTAAGGAAGGTTTGTAGGTATGTGATCATATACAACAAGTATATTATAGATTTACGAATCATATTTGGATGATGAAATTGATGAGGGATTTTGGTTAAGGTACATGTTGTGTACATGGTTGAGACAAGTAGTTGATGAGTTGGCACATACATGAGGTGTATAGTTGATGATGTTGGTACATATTGATGATTCATAGTTGATGAGTAGTTGACACATGATTGGTGCATACTTGGTACCTGGTTGGTTTCACTTTTTTATGGTACATGTTGATTACAAGTTGTTTGGTACAGGTTGCTGCATGGTTGATGCACTTGTTTATGGTACATGTTAATTACAGGTTGAGGTACAGGTTGATGCATGGTTTAGGTTTATTGGTACAAGTTTAAAATGGTATATCTCACAGTGATAGTGTGACAATGGTTCCATCATTCTACTTCTACTTCAGGGCGGTTGGACGGGGCAAGGATAGGTGGTTGTAGCCACCTTCCGATTGTAGCTGGAGAACATAGGGGGTTGTAGCCTTCTTCTGGTTGTAGCCAGAGAATTGGGGAGTTGGAGCTTCCCTCAAGTTTTAGCCTGAGAAACTAGGGGTTTGGAGCCTCCTTCCAGTTGCAGCTGGAAAACAAAGGAAGTTGGTGCTGGAAAACAAAGGAAGTTGGTGCTTCCAATGAATGTAATTCTTCAAGACATATAAGAAAATGCATTCTTTGGTTTTCTCCTGCTTTGGGTTTCCATGTAAAACACTGGTGTATTGTGTATGTGTATTATTGTTCATTTGTTCATTGCTCATTATTCAATGATAATCATACATTGATATAACACTTAGATTATTTGGTTTAAAAAGAATTATAATTTCTCTATTATTGATTCACCCCCCCTCTCAGTAATCCAACAATTGGTATAAGAGCATATTCCTTCAGAAATCAGTTTAACCAATGAAAGGTAGATCATGGAGAGAAACAACTTGTACAAAAATGGAATACCACATTTTGATGGACATAATATGCTTTTTGGAGCATAAGGATGACCTAGGGTTTTAGACACCTAGGGTTTTGGTATCTATGGTTTTAGACACCTAGGCTTCAGCCTAAGGCTGTCGGTGATCTATTGTAATGTATAAATAAAGGTCAAGAGGACCTAGGATGGGATCGTTGTTAGTTTGATTATGTGATGATGAGTGATTGTTGTTATTACTGAGAGAGGAGTATTGTGTGGTGAGAGAAGTCTATGTTGTAAGATCTTCATCTGGGTGCGAATATCAACCCTGCAGCTGGGTGCATAGGGAAGGGAGATAGAGTAAGGAGAGAAGGAGAGAGATCTGCAAGCTAAGAGCACAGATAGAACTGTAAGATTTCACCTAATATATTATAAAGCATAGTTCTCTGGACGTAGCCCTAGGGAGAGGGTGAACCACGTATATTCTGTTGTTGTGTATGGTTGATGTTGTGATCTCTATGTTGATACTTTGATGATGCATTAGTATGTTAGATATGATATATAACTGTGCAAATTAGGTTTATGTTTGGGAAGAATAATCTGATCTCCTTGTGTGATTGCATTGATTCCACTTGCATTTCCTCTGGTTGTAGACACTTATGTTCTGCAACCCTCTATTTCTACTTCGGGTGAGACTGCATCTACTTCACAGGTGTTTCTGAAAGGGCCAGTAGTTAGGGTTTGTTGGTGCGCTATTAGAGATAAAACCTGGGTCTGCCCCTGTGAGAACAAATGGTTCCATTGTCAGGACCAAGATCTTCTTGAGGGAATGTCAAGGTGGTTTCCATTGAAGACAGAGATTCAGAAGTGGATAGAAGAACAAGAAAAGGACTTTGCAGAAGCTCAGAATAAGAACCCTAATATTAGCACAAAATATTGGTTGGGAAGGTATATCTTTACTAATATACACGATATTTTCTTTGGAGGAAATCATAAGGAGCTATACGAGTGGTTGGCCAAATTAACAGACACCTAGTTTGAGATCAGATATAGATCGTCTATGGTTTGGATGTCGGCACTGATCAAGAAGGTCAAAAGAGTTGATAACACAGTGTCAAGAGCAGTAGATCACTGGTTTGATAGTACCATTGGAGGGTATATCATAGAGTTTTCTATTGATAGGGTAGAATCATATAGCCAAGCAAAGAGATATTTCTTTAAAGGACCTAGAGGAACTTTTTTACACTTCTTGAAGTTGAAAATCAAGATGTTATTGCATGAGAAGAACATCTTGAAGATACAGTAGTGGGTCAGACTAAAAAATCTAATGTTCAAGAATTTAGATAGTGACAGCGACACAAACATCGGACACACGCACAGTGGGAGGACCTTCAAAGAAGTTCCTCTGGTGAACTTGTTCGAGTAGAGTCACGAACCAACATAAGAAGAAGGGTTCTACAGTAGAGAATAAGAAGAATTGTTGAACGAGGAACATTCAGATTTCGCTAGAGCAAAAGGAAAGAAGACTAAAGAACCTCGCCGAGAAGAGTCAGAAACTTCAAGGACTGCACAGACTGTTGAAGTAAGTGTTATTACTCCTCATGTTGTTTTAGCAGCATTAAGTAACTAGAGTAACCTAAGTTATCAGAGCACTCAAAGCACTGGTACAAGCGCTTTAGTGCACAATCAGTCAGGAAACCTAGGAAGATATATGGCAGATGAGATGAGGTTACCCACCTTTAGAGGAGATGGATTTGAAGATCCTTATCAATACTGGTTTCTATGTGAAGCTGTATGGAGTATTAAGAATGTCACCGACGAAGCTGTTAAACGAGCTCAGTTTAGTACTACCTTGAGAGATCGTGCACTGAACTGTTACATGAAACTTGTCCAAGGAATTGCACAGCCTAAACCGTTGAATGAGATCAAGAATGTGTTGGTTGAAGAATTCAAGAAACCCAAGTCAGAGTCATAATGCATTACAGAGTTGAAATAAATCAAGCAGAGAATAGTTGAACTTGTTTGGGAGTTTGATCAGAGGTTTAAAACCTTAACAGGTCGGCTGACTTTTCAGATCCGAGATGATTAGAACAAGGAATGGTTCATTGCTTCCCTTTTACCACACATCAGAGTCCCTCTGATGCAACAAAAGATCACTTCGCAGGCTGAGGCACTAGAGATTTCCATGAAGCTAGAATAAGCCCCTATGGGAGAATCCAACTCAGGTATGAGTCAAATCTTGAGTCAACTAACTAGCTTATCAATGCAGGTTGAATATATGAAAAAATATAATGGAAAAGATAAGAGAGAAGAAATTTGGTGCATTAGATGCAAGTCAAAAGGCCATGACAAGGAGCATTGTCCCCTGTTTCATGAATACTTGTCCTCTGGATCTCTGATCCCTTTGAAGCAAGCTACCCTACCTTGGTGCGAGGTATGTAGAAATAGATATCGCCCTGGTGAATGTTATTACATGAAAAAATATGTTCATACACCCACAAATCTGTATTTCATGTTCTGTAAGTCAACAGGGAACAATGGTAGGGATTGTAGGGCCTATGACCTCATGCATGAAAGGTCAAGGGATATATACAAAATTCAAGGTGAAGTACAGAAATAATGGAACGCTACATAATATAATTCCCCTGGAAGAGGAAACTTCAATCCTCATGGTGGATTCATAGGAAGAGGATGAGGAGGATATATGGGTCGAGGTAGAGGTCAAATCATTTGTTATAAATGTGCATAGCCAGGTCATTTGGAAAGGGACTGTCAAAACCCTTATACCACTTGCAGTTACTACAACTCATTTGAACATGTCATAGAATATTGTCATGTGTTGTTAACCAAACTTCAGGAAAGATGAGGAGGAAACCAACAAGTACAGCTAATCACAGCAGAACCTCATGGAGCAGATCCTAGAGTCATTATTATCACTAGAGGAGGCATTGCTACAGGATAAGACATGGTGACTCTAGGGAAGACTACAAAACAATCAAGAGTCAGAAAAGCTATGGAGAAGACACAAGAGTTTGATCCAAAGAGAGAGAAGTAGAAATTTGAAGAGGTAAGAAAAGAGTTTAGAAGAGATCATGCTTATTCATCAAAGGCACAACCAGAAGTGAGAGAATGTGGAATGCCCCTAGCCTTTGATCAGTCCTCTTCGCCTGTAGAAGGAAAAGAGGTAACCAAACTCATGGAATTCTTATGCACTTGCATTAATTTGAAAAAGGATGAGAGCATTGCACAAGAGATCCAAAACTTGATTAGACAGTATGAGCTAGGAAAGGTAGATCCTCTACTGAATAAATCAGTACATCAACTATCCAAAAAGAGAAGGACAAATAAGGAACTACACCTTAACGCTCAAATTGGAGAATATGATATAATTATGTGGTCCTCGACTTAGGATCGGAGGTTAATGTCATGGCGAAGCAGACCTGGGAACTGATGGGAAAAACTAATTTGATCTATTCCCCTATCAGACTTAGTATGGCCAATCAACAGGTTGTGAGCCCCTTCAGAAGACTCGAACATGTCCCTATGGAAATCGATGGGGTCAGAAAATTTGTGGACTTTGAGTTAATTGAGATAGTCGATGATAGTTGTCCTTACCCCACGCTGTTAGGAATTGATTGGGCTTTCAATAATTCTATTGTTGTGGATTTGAAAAAATGAAGAATGATGTTCGAAGGAGATGGCCTTAGGGTCATCGCACCTTTGGATCCTGATGAAGGTCCCAGATACACAGAGCCCATCAGAGAATAGGACCGCGCATGTGATATAGAGAATCTATACAAATTGACTGCAAGACAAAAAGATTACATTAATCCTACAATAGATGGGAATTTAAGTTGGAGAAGTGACAACGCATGCTCATCAGACTCAGAAGAAGAACTAGAGAACTGGCAGAACAAGATGTATGAAGTTTCTGTGCAGAGATGTGCTAGATTGACCAGAGAAGTTCGTTGGATCGACACAACAGTAAGTAATTTACCCACATATGATGGTTTGAATCACTTAGAAACTTTCTTATTCAAATTTGAAGAAACTGTACCAACACAATAGAGACTGTTGGCACTAGATGAGGCTTTGAAAGCTACTCCAGCAAGATGGTGGGGAACACATAAAAGGAACATCGTGAACTGGATACAATGTCACACTTTGATGACACCATGATTTTCAAAACAAGTCGAAGGATGTGAAGTTGGGTACACAGGTCAAAGATGTATGAAATACCATGTGTGAGGTTTTGAGGAGGCCTGGAGCTACATTCCTCAAGAACAGTGGGTGCATAAATTCATCAATACTCTAGACACAACGCCTATCAATTGGTACCTTGAAGCGGAACTGCGCCTCACCCTGTAGATTGGCAAGGTATGAAACAAAATTTTGTAGCTACATTTTTTTTTGAAAGTCATCACCCTTTGGTAGATCAATATTTATAGGTTGTAAGACAGAAAGTATTTGAGGAAGCATCCAGCCTCCCTATGGAGCAAGAAGAAGATGAATGGACTGCACCTCTTCAGAAATTGCAAGGAAGTTACAATATCAATGCTGATGAAGACAATGATCCTAGGAAGGTGAACATCATAGAAACAAAAGGACAAAAAGACATAGAAGGACCAAGAGTCAAACTACCTTTTATTGGATAGCCAATCAAAATCGAGAAAGTTAATATTGGAACAAAGAAAGCACCTAAGCTTGCTAATATTGGAGATTACTGGGATGATGCCACTATTGATAAGATCACAGAATTGTTGCATGAATATCAGGACTTGTTTCCAACCAAGTTCACTGATATGAAGGGAATTAAAGGGCTCATGGGAGAGATGAAGATCCCCTTGAAACCAGATGCAAGGCCAGTTAAACAAAGGCCTTACAGATTGAACCCTAAATATAAGGAGAAAGTGAAGATTGAACTTGATAGAATGATGGAAGCAAGGATCATAGAACCTGTTTAAGATTCAGAATGGATTATCCCTATGGTGGTGTAGGATAAGAAGATCAGAGAGATTAGAATCTGTGTAGATCTCAGGAAGATGAATGATGCACGTCTACATGATCCACTCCCTACACCATTTACTGACGAAGTGTTATATAACGTGGGGGGACATGAAGTCTACTCCTTCAACGATGGATTATTAGGATACCATCAGATCGGGATTGTCAAGGAAGGTCGCCATAAGACCACATTTACAATAGAGTGGGGATCCTACCAATATACAATGATGCCTTTTGGATTGAAGAATACACTAGCCATCTTTTCTAGGGTGGTTCTTGAAGCATTCAAGGAGTTCTTACATAAATTTTTGGAAGAATATTTTGATGATTGGACTATTTTTAGCTTGTTGCAAAATCATATTGAATGATTAATACTTATGTTGGATAAGTGCAGGCAATGTCAGATTGTCCTGAACCTGAAGAAGTGCATCTTATTTTCACCCTTTGGAGTGTTGCTAGGCCATATTGTGTGTAAGCAGGGATTGTTGGTAGATCCATCTAAGATTGCCATTATAGTTGATTTACCCCCTCCTAGTTCAGTCAAACAGTTGTGCACTGCGCTAGGACATACTAGATACTACAGGAATTTCATTAAAGGCTATATATAGATCACAGCACCCATGGAGAAGATTTTGAAGAAATATTGTCAATTTCAATGGATAGAAGAATGTCAGTAGAGCTTCGACACACTGAAATAGAAAATGGTTACTGCGCCTATTCTGGTTTTCCCATATTGGAGAAAGGAATTTCACATGCATGTCGATGCATCCTCTATTTCATTAGGATTTGTGTTAGCACAACCAGGAGAAGGATACATTGACCACCCGTTATCCTTTGCTAGTAGGAAGCTATCAACAACTAATATAAATTACACCACCACTGAGAGAGAAGGGTTAGCCATGGTGTATGCACTGTAGAATTTTCTCCACTACTTGTTGGGAGGACACTTTAAAATGTTCATTGATCAATATGAGCTGAAATACCTAGTCAACAAGCCAGTATTGGGGAGAAGAATATGCAGATGAATTCTACTATTTCAGGAATATGATTTTGAGATCGTGGTTAAGCCAGGGAGAATGAACAAAGGACCTGACCACTTCTCAAGGTTGGAACATGGACAGGAACCTACTAGTTTGGAGGATACATTGTCGGATGCACAGTTGTTGGCCATTAGAAAATTTGATGATCACTTCATTGAGATAGTCCAGTTCTTGTCAACAGGAATGGAACTTAGTGAATACACAATCACCCAGAAGAAACAGTTGGTAGTGCACGCTGCATATTTTTCACTTATAGCTGGACAAATTTACAAGATAGGACATGATGAGATCCTAAGGAGATTTTTCATGGAAGAAGAAAGACCGTTGATTTTAGCAGAATCTCATGAAGGCATCGCAGGAGGACACTACGCAGGAAAAGAAACATCGCAGAAGGTTCTTAGAGTTGGCCTCTGGTGGCCTACCTTACATAGAGATGCTAAAGACTACTACAGAGCATGTGATTTATGCCAAAGAGTTCGGAAACCATCCAAAAGAGATGACATGCCATTAGCACCCCAACTAACCTTACAGGCCTTTGAGAAATGGGTCATTGACTTCGTTGGACCTATAAACCCACCAGGGAAGCACACAGGAGCCAGATACATCATCACTGTGACATAGTATTTGACCATATGGGAAGAAGCAAGAGTAGTTAAGGAATGTAGTGCAACTACAGTTGTATGTTTCATATTTGATGATATCATAACCAGGTTTGGATGCCCAAATATCCTCATGAGTGATCAAGGTACACATTTTATTAATAAGACTATTGAAGCCTTGACTCAGTAATTTGAAGTCCACCGTCAGAAGAGAACTCCTTACCACCCACAAGCGAACAGAACGGTTGAAGCTTTCAACAAGATCTTGGAGACAGCGCTGACAAAGTTTTGCAGTCTAAACAGAGATGACTGAGATTTGAGAGTACCAATAGTATTATGGGCCTATAGAACCACTTGCAAGAAGATGACAATGCAGAACCCTTTTAAGTTGGTTTATGGTCTAGAAGCAGTTGTCCTGATGGAATATTTGGTCCCTAGCTTAAGAATCACAACCTTTACAGATATGGATGACACTGGAATTGTTCAATAGAGTCTCACGCGGTTGGTCTAACTAGAAGAAGACAGATTTATTGCAGGATTCCATCAGCAAGTTCAGAAGGAATGAGAAAAGGCCTACCATGACAGACACATCAAGAATAAAGAATTTAAGCAAGGAGATCTGGTACTGGTATATGATATCAAGTTCATGAAGCATCCAGGGAAGTTCAGAACACATTCAATGGGGCTGTATAAGGTTTCCTATGTCATGGAAGGAGGAGTTGCACAGTTGAAGACTTTGAATGTTGAATGGAAGGAAAGATTGTTGAATGGGAGCTGGTTGAAATTGTACTATGACAACTAGTTGCTTCACAGCTCTCGATAAAAATAGAAGAAGAAGGTTCTAGGTACCATGTGCAATTGAAATTGGGTACCAGACACAAAAACTGCAGTCTGCACACAGTGGGGAGGAACAGAGTAGAAATCACAGACTATGTTGCGCAATCTGCAGTTGAAGAAAAGTAGAAGGTTCAAATCAGAGTGCCTCAGGACGAGTCATAGGTGAGTGTTGGGGGGTTGTTGGACCTTGGTTATGGAAGAAACAGAATATTACAAAAGAAAAGGTGAAATGTGAACTGCAGAAGACACAGTGACCGATACTGGGTCGAAGTGAGAAAAAGAGCAGAAAAGATGGAGTGAAGTAAGAGAAAGCAAGTTGTTAGATGAGGAGATCGAGGATGACAGACCAGCAAGGAAGACGGATCATGGACAACTCAAAAAGCAGAAAAATACATCGGTAGATGCTTTGGAGAACCTCGTGGGAAGGAAGGAAAGATAGGCTGGTGAAGCCCTAAAAACGCGGGTCAAGTTGACCTATGGTTTTAGACACCTAGGGTTTTGGTATCTAGGGTTTTAGACACCTAGGCTTCGACCTAAGGCTGTCGGTGAGATATTGTGATGTATAAATAAAGGTCAAGAGAACCTGGGATGGATTCGTCATTAGTTCTATTATGTGATTATGAGTGATTGTTGTTATTACTGAGAGAGGAGTATTGTGTGGTGAGAGAAGTATGTATTGTAAGATCTTCAGCTGGGTGAAAAGATCAACCCTGCAGCTAGATGCACGGGGAAGGGAGATAAATTAAAGAGAGAAGGAGAGAGATCTTCAAGCTAAGAGCGCAAATAGAACTATAAGCTTTCACCTAATATATTATAAAGCATAGTTCTGTGGATGTATCCCTAGGGAGACGGTGAACCATGTATATCATGTTGTTGTTTATGGTTGATGTTATGATCTCTACGTTGATACTCTGATGATGCATTAGTATGTTAGATATGATATATAACTGTGTGAAGTAGGTTTATGTTTGGGAAGAATAATTTGATATCCTTGTGTGATTGCCTTGATTCCACTTGCATTTCCTCTGGTTGTAGACACTTGTGTCCTGCAACCCCCTATTGCTACTTCGGGTGAGACTGCATCTGCTTCGCAGGTGTTGCCGAAAGGGCCAGTAGTTAGGGATTTTTGGTGCCCTATTAGAGTTGAACCCTGGGTCTACCCTTGTGCCAACAAGAGTCACCCCCCCTCCTCAAGATCCTCTGGTTCTTCTGGTTGTATTGTTGTGGCCGCAATGGTAGTAGTGGGTTCTACATTGATGATATATTTCCCTTTATTGTGATTTGAATCAGAGTCCCAGTCAAGTTCTGATTCTTTTTCTTTGAGGTCATCCACCAATGATTTTCTTGAGCGACATTCATCCATGTTGTTCTCGGGGCTATTTTGTAACTCACACCACTTTCTGGCATCTTTCTTAGACTTCCCATTACCCTTCTTTTCCTGGGTCTTGGACTGGCTCTCTTGAGGTTGGCCTTCCTTGTATTTTCCTTCGTTCTGTGAGTTGGGGTTTCCTTTTCCATGATTTTTTTGTGGCATATTTTCAAACCTAAACCCCTGCTTACTCTATTGCTTGAATTTCTTCTCAATTTTGACTACATATCAATATGAAACACCCAGTGAGGAGATGTCCAAGAAATCCATTTCTGTTTGAATGTACTTGTGTAGACCACTACTATACTTCAAAACCAGGTGTCGCTCGAAGTCTTTGATACCCATCTTTGAGTTCAAGGTATGAAATATGTTACTGTACTCCAACACCATCTAATCTCTTTTTTTACGCAAATTTGTCCATCTCATGTACTAGTCATCATAGTTCCTGACAGGGTAGAACTCCTCATTTAGGGAATCTACAAAGTCTACCCAAGTGGGTTCTCTCTTGAATGGTGTAGATTCATTTGTGGTGTACCTCTCCTAGTAACCTTCCCGCCAAGCTCTAACATGGGGAAGGTATTTAAGGAGCACGAACATGATATTTTCACTTTCAGAAAATTTATGGACAGAGTAATAACCTTCAAGCATATTCAACCATTTTTCTAGAGAATCTACATCTATATGGACTTCAAATAAGGGGATATCAAAATTGACTTGTACCTTGAAGCGTGTCACACTTGCAAAATTATTTATTGTCGAAGATGCCTCAACTTCCGCCATCGGTAGTCTTCGAAGGATATGAGGGAAGTTCTCCATCATATCATTCCTTTTTTTGCATGAGGGATTCCTCAAGCAACGTCTTGAAAGGATCTCTTTCTCTGTAATCTCTCTTTTCTTCTGCCATGGGAGGTCACTTGAGCTAGAGAGAGTGTAACGACCCTAGTTGGATAAATGTTTAAGAAGTTATAAAGTAAAACTAATTAGGGGATTAATTGTGTTAACAAGGTATTAATTAAACAAAGATGATTTAATGATATTAATTAAGTGAGCTATTAATTAATTAAAGGATATAATNGTAATTAATTAATTAATAATTTAACTACAAACTACATTTAATAACTTACGTAATGGATTTAATAGATTAATGGTATATGATATAAAATGGTTGCAATTTAATTAATTAATTGATTAATTAAACTACCTATTACATTTAAAAACATGAGTATTAAATTTAATAAATTAATAAGTTATTTAATTAAATTAAAAGGTCACGTACACAACAAGGGGATAAGTTATTAATTGCGGAAGGATAAGATATTAAAGAAAGGGGATAAGGGGCATTAACGGGAAGGGATAAGGGGTAATAAATGGGTTAGGCAGGGAGTAAATGAGCGGGGGGAAAGTCGATGAAGGAGGGATAAGGAAGGGAAGGAGTTTGACGGGAGATTATTCTACGGAGGTTGGGGGATGGATTTTGGGATCTTGGGGATTTGCAGAGAGGGAGGTGAAATTTTGTGAGTGGGATTGATATAGTGCACCGGAGTTGCTGGGGGTTTTGGGCACGGGGGCCAGGTTATCCATTGATATCCTGGAGCTAGGGAGCTACCTAGTTGGCAGGGAGGAACGGATTTGGGTGTTCATAAGAGATCAAGGAGGCAATTTGCGGACAAAAGGAGGGACAATAGCATCAGGTTCAGGTATTTATTTAAATTTATGCACTGTTTTTCATTACGATTAATTAATTTATTATTATTGATATATTTGATTGCGAATGTTCTAAATGAAGGTAACTTTTAAATTTTACTGTTATGTTTAAAATAAATGGTTGTTTATTTAAATTGGCTCCTACATTTGGTATCAGAGCCCTGGTTCAAATCTGGAACCAAGGGCCTAAATAAGGGGTTTAGTTATAGTAAATCCCTAAATAAATGTATTAGGGTGAATAAAAATTTGGGCCTTAAGGGTCAAAACTCTAGCCACGCTTAACCTGCAAACAAAACAAAAGAACAACACTCAATGGATAGATTTTTGTAACTACTGACATACTAATTAGGCCACTAAATCTCAATGGATAGATTTATGTAACTGCTAACAGACTAATTAGGCCATTATAGAACAGAATATTTTTTTTTAGAGACATGTAAGATCCATAAGATTATATGAAGTTTTAAGAAATTTTAATTAATATTTAAACAAAATATTTACATATAATAAAATTCGAAATTCGAAGTTGAGATATATATCTATCTCCACCTGAATAACATGATTCTTGAAGCTCACGTTCTCCTTCTCTTTTCGTGTGCGGTATTCAATATAAAGAACGCTGATAAGGTAAGCGGTCCAGCTTCCCATCAAGTCGTAGAATACTTGGAAGAGAACTCTTGACACCATTCCCAGCTGTGAGAATGAATAAGGCAAGGTTAAAAGTACTTGCGCTACCTGCAATTCCAAACCCAAAACGCCCAAATTTTTAGCTCCTCCCATTCATCGATCTATCGTGCTATAGAAAATAACCTAAAAGTAAATATCTAGTCTGTTCAAGTAAATTATACAAATTAAATAAGTTGAAAAATCAGTACATGCATATCAAAAACATTTGAACCAGGAACAACCAAGAGTTCACAATTAGCATGAAATTCCAGATACTGCAACATCGCTGCAAAATATGGGCAATTGACTATTGCTTAAACAACAACTCAGCAACAAACCAAGTATAACATGTGGCATTGCAAGATGAAGATACAAGATATCCTTCCTTGAAAGATTCACAAAGATTTTCTCAGTTGGGTTCAGTTGCACAGAACAGGAACGAGCTCAAAATCTTCATTCAATAAGCCCTTCAAGGACCGAATGGAACTCAGAAAACTAAAAAAGGAATTAACTGAAGGCCAGAGACACTAAATTTGGAAGTTGGGTCAATCAAAATATTCGAGACAGGTAGGATGAAGTCATTCCTATGAGCAGAAAGCCTTGAAAGAAAAGGCATACTGCAACCTACATTTGTTCTGGATATTAATGGAAAAACCCGTAACAAGTCATGTACTAAAAGAACATTTTAATACCAAAAACAAATCTTAAAGGTGGATTTGAATGCCAGCGATAGTTTTGATCGCCACACTAGCCTTCTGGGAGGCCTTTTTACCAGTAAAAGGTCAAGTGTCCACCATTCAGTGCCTACTTTGCTAATATACGACTAGCTTAGAAAATATAGTAGAGATTTTATCTTGAGTTGGGAAAGATTCAAATGTAACTCCATGTTAATTAAACACTTATTGTGATCACTATTTAGGCAGGATATGCTACAAATTATTGATCAATTGGTCTTTTACAAATGGCCTATTTTTTGCAAAAATGAGGAAGAGAAAATGACCTGATTAGAAGCGTAGCTAAACCAGGCATCATAGACAGATCCACCATGCCAAAAAATCTTCTAATGTTTCCCTTCACAGAAGTATCATTCTGTGCTCCATCTGGCTCCTTCCCTTCCACTTCCATCTCGTTGTAATTCATCACGATAGCTTCCTCATCTTGCCTCTGTGACATTGCAACTCGATCACTACTAAAATCCCCAATTCAAATTCATCTTTTCCTAAGAGCCCAGTCTGGTGATTTAATCAATGTTCCATACCTCCATAGCTCAACGAAAGTTGTTCAGTGAAGAGAGGAACTTGGGGTATTTCTAACTACCAAATCCATGAGGGGTAGCGAGCTCCTGTCGCACTTGTCATATTGTTGAACCATTGATTCGAACTCTCAACCCCTTCTCGCACCTACGCCAACACATAACACAAAGCCACAATCAGACCAGACTAGCACCAGCACCAACGCCAAGAGCCGAGTGGAGACGTGGCAGAGGGAAGAGGCAGAAGTGAAGGAGTGTAGGGTTGAGGAGTTTAGGGTTTGAATGGAGGCGTGTAGGGTTTTAGGGTTGTGGGATGAGCGTTGGGGAGGAGGGGGCACGTGGGCCTCATGCGAGGACCCACTGCCCACGTTAAAAACAAAAATCTGTTATTTTTATTTTCTTGTTTAGTTTTATTTCTTTTTAATTATTATTTATTATTTGCTTATTACACGCTAAAAGTTAAATTTAAATATAAACAAAAAAAAATAATAACAATAAGTAAAGTAAGAATAAAAAAATATATATATAATAATAATAATAAATAAATAAAGGAGGATTTAAGATATTTCTAAATGAATAATTTCATTATTTTTTTTTTACTTTAAATTTAAATACCATTTCAAAAAAAAGGGCATTGGTAATAGTATTAATTAATTAGTAATTAATTAATAAGTAACTAATTAACTAGTGGGTTGAAGGATTAACTAATTAAGTATGTAAATAAACATTAATTAATATATTTATTAATGTTTAATAACTAACATAACATTATATTACTAATAAATTTTATTTATTGATTAAAAGTTTTGGGAGTCCGTGGGATTTGAACCCCGAACCTCCCCATCGTGCAAAGCTTTGACAATGGCCGTCCTACCAACGCACCATGCGTTGTTTCTTTTACAAATAATTTCACATTTAAATACTTTAATTGTCATACCCAAGACCACATGCCAAGCTATCAAGCGCCTTTTAGAGCCATACAGGTCACATGCCAAGCTATCAAGTGCCAAAGACATAAATGGAGGATCCCACAAAGGGACGTATGTGCTCAACGCGGCGTCTTAAGAAGAACACTAACGCCGAAAGGTACATAGCGCTGGTGAACGTCGAAACGTGGCTGGCAGTTGTGGATGATTATTCAGTTGTCGCAGTTTAATCCTATTTAATCATTAAATGTGGTAATTATATAACCTTACAGCAAATTTTTTTTTATGTGATAGGTAAATGTTAAAAAGTAAACATGTTAACGGATTCCTTGATAAATGCAAGAAAGTTATGAACGATAAATCTGACCCATTGATGTTGGAGGACGACTAAGAATATGCCAGCATCTTCAATACATACCCATCAGATCAGGGTTTAAGGTTAATTAAGATTAAAATATCATTAATTGTTCCCATTGTCAATAGGTGTACGCATCTCGGCGTAAATTAATAAACATAAGGTCAAAAATCACTAATAAACATAAGGTACTAGGAGAGTAAGCATAGGAAGTGGCGAGTGAGGTGCAAGGCTAACGTAGCTACAGGGAAAAGGAACCAATAGTTATTTTCGTAGGGGAAAAGAAATCAAGCTTAGACGCTTAAACCTAACCCTAACCTAGCCAATCCCCTAATGGAGTAATGTCTGTTTATAGACAAGTAAAGAAAACTTATGCCTAACCCTATTTCTAGTTTGAGTAGCACTAATTTGAAACATCCTGGAACTCACCCTAACAACTTTGGTGGATGCAGGTCAAAGCATACAGGACGGTCAGGACTCGAGGGAGTCGAGGCAGGGGAGCGTCGTCGCAAGCACCGCCAACACCGCCAACGCCACCACCACCATTTCCCGAACTAGCCCTCATACTACGCTCGTTGGAAGCCATCAACGAGACTTTAAAGGGGCGACAACCGGCAGGGACTGAAGTGGAACCCCCACCATATGGAATGGGTAATCCAGAAGCGTCAAGGGATTCAGGGGGAGGACCTCCACCTGAAGAAATCACGCGGGAATTGCAGAAGATCAAACTACCAGAGTTTGCCGGGGGTCGCGCCAGTGAATGTGCGGAAGCATGGTTGGAAGGCATGACCAGGTGTTTTTCCTTAAGGGACTATGCGTCCAACTCAAAGGCAAAGATCGCCATTTTTCAGTTAAGGGACAACGCCTTGAACTGGTGGGGAAACCTGGAAATACAACTGCACCTTACCCCAGACACAGTATCTTGGGAACTTTTCGAGGAGAGGTTCAAGAGGAAATATCTACCGGCGTACTATGAGGAACAATAGGTTGGGGCATTTCATGCCTTAGTTCAGGGAAACAAAATGGTAGAAGAATATGAGATCAGGTTTATGGAACTGGTCAAATATGTTTCGTATATGGACAATGACCAACGACAGGAAGAGCGCTTCGTCTATGGATTGAACCCTAAGATAAGAGCTATGGTACAGATGTGGAAACCGTCTTCAGTAGCAGAAGCGGTGGAAAATGCGCGTTATGCGGAAGAACATATGAACTTGACCGGGGGTACAAGACCGACATTTCCGCATCACCCTGGATTCGTAGGAAAGGTCCCGCGTACATTTCCTAGGGGAGGGGGCTCAATGCCACCGACATATGGTAACAGAGTCACGCCAAGGAAAGTAGCTATAGGGATTTCAATGGCAACGAGTGCAACATCTCGTTCATCACCAACGGTGCAGACCGGACCATGACCATCTTAGGGAACATCGAGTAGGGGCAGGGGTTCCAGGGGAAGGAACTCATTTCAGAGACAGACACATAACAATGCACAGGTTCAATCTCGTGTTACCTGTTGGGGGTGCAGAGGACCCCATTACCAGCGTGACTTCCCAGAGTTACAATCAGGGTTCGCGGATAGAGAAGGAAAGGCACCGATGGGGAGAGCAAGTAGCAGCCACCATATTTACGCAACGGTTAATAATCGCCAGGCCGAACATCAATCCACGGTGGTGGAGTCATCAGGTACGCTAAATCATATCAATGTTAAGATTTTGTTTGATTCT